>WAAB01007606.1:120314-305406 GCA_013389865.1 Piaya cayana | reverse complement strand
TTTGGAAAAATAAAATTATCTTGAAATTTCCTGATTTTTAATTTTTTTTTCTTTCCTTTTCCCTTTCCTCTGCAATGAAAAGAAAGAACTGAAAGAAACGTGCACTTCAAGGCTTTAAATCTGAAACTTCCTAATCCCCTGAAGTCCACACTAGACTTCTTGCCTCCATGGAAACCCCAAAGCATTCATCCAAGTGATTGGCCTCCAATGAATTTTAGATAAGACAGAATGGAACGGAATTGATGTGATTTTAATGCAGAAGAAAGCGGTGGAAGGGAGGTCCACTTGGTTCATATTTGAATAAAGCAAACATGACAGACAAAAGGCTGACAGCTGTAAATGACATTGTCAGTACAAAAATTATCAGCCAGTTTACAATCTGTTTGCTTATGTTGAACAAACAGAATGTGTGTGGCATCCCTTGGCTTCATGAATGGCAGAAATACTTGCAGGCTCCGGAGAGAGGGAGATATCTGTTCCCTCCCAGCCCTCCCACTATAAGATATACATTTGACAGCCCCGCTTAAAAGGAAAATGCTGTCCTCTTCCCTATGCCCCCCTTCTCCTCCTGCTTTTTATCTTTAAATTTTTCTAGTCTCTCTTTTTTTTTTAGCTCTTCTCTTTTTCTCTCTCTCCTCTTTCTTTGCCTGAGTTGTGTATTTTTTAGTGGTTGTTTTGTTTGAGGGAGGGGAGAGCTGCAGCTGGGCACAGACTGCATGGGTGCGGCAGCGGTGCTGGATGAAGCCGTTCGGCGGTGGCTCTGGCAT
Source organism: Piaya cayana (assembly GCA_013389865.1). Taxonomy (NCBI): domain Eukaryota; kingdom Metazoa; phylum Chordata; class Aves; order Cuculiformes; family Coccyzidae; genus Piaya; species Piaya cayana. The sequence continues at coordinate 304,639 of WAAB01007606.1, read as the reverse complement.
TCCAGTCATCAAACCTGCTGTTACCTAGTTAAAGTATGGCCAAACATGCTGCTGTTTTCTTTTCTTCCTTTCTTTCTTTCTCTTCGTTTCTGGTGTAGGAAGCAGATCCTGGGAGCACCCTGCAGAATTGTCCAGGCTGCCATGGTGCAGACGTGGGCCTCAAACCCCTTTGCTCTTTCATTCTTCAGACCAGTCAAAATGTTACCATTCCCANTTTTCTAGTCTCTCTTTTTTTTTTAGCTCTTCTCTTTTTCTCTCTCTCCTCTTTCTTTGCCTGAGTTGTGTATTTTTTAGTGGTTGTTTTGTTTGAGGGAGGGGAGAGCTGCAGCTGGGCACAGACTGCATGGGTGCGGCAGCGGTGCTGGATGAAGCCGTTCGGCGGTGGCTCTGGCATTCCAGTCATCAAACCTGCTGTTACCTAGTTAAAGTATGGCCAAACATGCTGCTGTTTTCTTTTCTTCCTTTCTTTCTTTCTTTCTCTTCATTTCTGGTGTAGGAAGCAGATCCTGGGAGCACCCTGCAGAATTGTCCAGGCTGCCATGGTGCAGACGTGGGCCTCAAACCCCTTTGCTCTTTCATTCTTCAGACCAGTCAAAATGTTACCATTCCCAAAAATGTTAGCTGTGACAAAAAAACCCTCAATATTTTTTTCTTTGGGTTCAGGATTAACAAAATAGTGACCTTCCACCTCTGAAAGCATGGGTCCAAGGCACATGTGAAATGAGTTGTAGGGTCTCAGCTCATTGCTGTGAGGCATTCAGGGCACAAAACCCATCCCATTTGGTTGATGAAGCCCATACTTATGTGCATGTTTTACTTGGTTTCTAAATATCTTCCTTTTTTTTTTTTTTTTTTTAACCTCTGGAAGGTTTCTGTTGTCACCTTGCATCTTTAGTTGCGTTTTTCCATCTGTTATTTTATGGCTAGACTTTACAGAAGTTCTTGTCCAAAGGCCCTTACTCCCCATCCATCCCCATGGCATCAGTCTGTGTTTGCACCACACAGCTTGTGATTCCTGGAAACAAGCTGCCTACGAGCATAATGTCACTTTCCATTAAAAAACAACTGAACCTGAAAACCCACCTTGGGGTTTCCTATTTGCACTGCCAAACCTGACTGTTTTATTCCATCCTGACCTGAGCCTTAAAGATAGAAGGAAATCCGAGGGCTTGTTGCAGTGAATCAAGTCCCTTTCTTTTGTGTAAATGTAAGGGGGAAAAAAATGCCCCAATGACAGAATTTGTTTAATGGCACTTGGCTTGTTTGATCAGAAGGAAAAAATAATGACAGGTGAGTATGGTCTGTGTGGGGCAGATAAAGGGACTAGAATAACATCGGGAGAATACAGCAATTGCTTTCTGGGCAGCCAAGCATCCAAACACAGGCACTCGTATGAAAAGTTTATCCAATTATGGCAAACCGGATGACGCTCGTTATGTTGTGTTACTCTTTTCATTTTAATCTAAATTGCTGTTTCTTTCTTTCTGATATGGCAATCGGTCATAAAGGGTTGACCACCATTAAAGCTGTTTGATTTGGAACCCTGTAGTGTTTGACTAAGAGGGTAAATGCAAATTTGATGAAAGAATAAGGATAAATTTACATATCAGCTTCGGCTCACATGGAGAGAGTAAACATTCTGTTTATCTCAAGTGTCACTTTATGATTTCAGTAGAATATAAAACTGACCTTGGTCCAGACATTGCAAAAGACCTGAATGAAATATATTGTTGTCTAAATACAATTTACTCAAGTAGAAGTTGTCAGCAAACCCGGCGTAACTCAGCAAACAGGGTTAGACAGCAGGGTCGCCGGGACAAAATTGTTCCGATCGACTCCGAAATGAAAATCTCGGCAGCTTTGTAGCTGGCAAGTGGGTGGGAAAGGGAAAGAGCTTCTCTCACTGAGTCTGCTCCCTAAGTCATGGATCCGTCTTCCAGCCACAAGCTCGAGGGAAAATCCAAGGAGTTGCAAACTTTGTGCTGCATCAGGTGGGGGCATTAATGTGGGAGAGAAAAATTATTTGGACAAAATCGTCTTAAATCACTACATTTGATATTTTGGTTTTTCACATAATTTTTTAAACCTTCTGTCTGTAATTTTTTCACTCTCCTTAAGTTTACATTTATTCTGTACTCAGCGTCTTCTACAAATAACTACACTTGAGGTTGCACACAAAATCTGACAGCCCTTTCTTTCTTTGTTTTCTGCCCTGGTGTTTTCAGTTGTGGGAAAGAAATATGAAACTTTAATGGTTAATAGGGATTCTTCCACTGCACGGAAATGTTTCCAGGCTGTTTAAACTATAGCAAGCATTTTTCAACTCTGCTCCATCAAATCATCCAAAAGGAGAATAAATGTAGAAAGGGATGGAGGTTTTCTCCTGCTGTCAGCTAAGTGAAGCCTCATAAAGGATCAAAACACGGAGTGCAATGCTTAATGAATGACTTTGTGTATTTATCAAAGAGACAAGTGAAAATGACTGAACAAATAAATAAGAAAGTAATCAGAACTGACACAGAGAAGCAAGAGGAAGCATAATCTATTTTTTCAGGTAACTAATGAATCAGCTGTTGCAATGATTTTGGGATCTTCCCCAAGATGCAGAGCTGCCTACAAGGCATGGGATTGAGACGAAATAAGCAGGCAGTGAGCCAGGGTAGGGGGGTTGATTTGGCTTCATACCAGTGCCAGGCAAAGTAAGGGCTAGAGGGATCCCTGGGTTGGGGAAGGTAAGGAGGGCAGGGCAGCCTTGGTACTGCAGCCGCAGCATCGCTGGTGGCTGCTCCTGGCACAGCCCAGGCACTGGCTGCTTTGGCAGCAGCCCCGAATGGTCTCAGCCCGGGAAGCAGTGTGGGATCGGCAGAGACAAAGGCTGGAAGGGAACAAAAGGCAAAGAGAAATAAAAGCAACTCGTGCAGGGTCACTGGTCTTGCTGTGGATGGGGTTGTTAGTGAGGTTTTGTTATTTGTTGGTAAAAACATCTATATTTTAATGCTTATTTGTCTCCCTAGAAATTGAATTTCCAAGGGCTGGATCGCAGGAGCTGTTCTTCTGTCGGTGCTGTTCCACAAGTGGACCCTTTGCTCTCCTACGGTATAAATGCAGGTAAAACATACCAACGCACCATCTCCCCCAGACTCTGGCATCTATATCATGTATTTGGGGCTGATTTATGCTTTAACAACAGCCCAAAACATGGCTGTAATGATAACATTTTGTAATCATCATTTACGTGGGTACAAAATGCATTTAGGATCCTTTTCTTAATTCACAAGCATCAATTTCATGAGGGAACCTTGCAAAACCAAAAAACCTTGTGATACCCTATGGGGATGGTTTCAGTCCCCCTCTGGGAGTCATGGAGCAGGAAAGGGTGTAGAAGCAGAGCTCTGAAGCCTGTCGGCCTGGATTTGGCCCCTGATGTATAGGGGAGAGGGACCATATGGAGCTACAGCCCTGATGCACCACTTGCCTCAGAGCTGCCAACCTAACCCCTAGGTATTAAATAGCAAAAACCAAAGAAAAGAAAAAAAAAAAGCGCAGGAAAAATAAACCAAAGCAGATGAAAAAGCAGAAGCAGCTTTTCTCTGGGATCGACTTGCGCTCTCCTAGGCTGCGTGGGGAGAGCTCCTGCTCCACCGCTTGATCTGTTCCCCCCCATTTATAGAGATTATTTGCACTTCTAAAAGCCTGAACAAGGCTGCAGCTCCTCGGGCTCGGGAGCAGGCTGGGAGAACAAGGGATTTGGGCTGACCCCGGGAATTCCCCGCTGCTGCATTGTTTCAGAGCAGTCAAGAATTAGCAAAATGGGGTACTTTGCCTTTTGGGGGAAGGAGGGCATGTATCCTCCCTAGCTGGGGAAAATAATAATCTGCTGGGTAGAAAAAGAACACATGGCAATTTTGATGTTGTATTTAAATGAAATAAATCCCAGAAGGGAGAAAAAGTCACTGGGAGAAAGACCTAGGGTTCCCTGCTCCTGTGCTGGCCACATTTTCCCTGAATTTTAAATTGCAAATGAGATTATTTCTCTGTATTTTCAAAATTATTATTTTATGTTTATAAGTGAGATGAAAGAAGAAATAACATGCTCACTTTCCTCTTCCTTGCCTTTTGGTACAGCTGGTCCTGCTCTTCTATGAGGTGGCTGTAGGGCAGGTACTGGCCCTACAGCCCTTTCTTGAATCTCCTCAGGTGGTCAATTGTTTCAGTTCAATGCTCACTTGGTTGAACTCTGAGCCCAACTGACCTGGGCAAAACCTACCTAGGTTTGACTTCCGCTCTTTTTGCTCACAAAGGTGATTCACCACGGCTCTATCCTATTTAAAAAGATCATACCTGCTCTTTCTTCTTTTAATCAGACAACCTATGAGTGAGGGCTCTGCCATGTGGGTTCTAGAGATGATAATGTTACAGGTGCTTTTCCGAGATGAGCTACATCCCTATCAAGAAAGTCAAGAGCCTGTTTCCTGAAGTGCAAAGCGCAAGATGAGATTTGCCAAAAGAGGAATTGGTCTTTGCTGACGTTTGAATCCAGGAGAGGAATCAAGAGGAAGCCTGATAAATAAAGGTCTATTCATTCAGGTGAGGATGATCCTTTTAGACCAGCCACATCCACAATGGTCTAAATCCTGTGTTTTAATCCTATCACTCCCAGGTGGCTTTCCTCGAGCCTGGTGCCAAAGCAGCTGGCTAGAGGGAGGACCATCCAAACCTCAGCTCTGTGGAGGACACCCAGAACATAGTATGTATGGGTCCAGTGTGCTCCTCATCCTTTGAGACCGCACTGTAGGGCACCATGGTCACCCTGGCTCAACGTGTCCCCTGGCACATCAGTGGGCTCCAGAGAGGGCTCCATGGTCCGGGGCACCATTCTCTGCCCATTCCCATTTTTTCCCAGCCAAAATCCCAGCTCTGTAGCTGTCACAAATCTGCCAGATTTCACACCTCATACTGATCTCCCAAAACCACGACCGGTTCTGTAAGTTGCTCACACCATACATGAAGGTCATATCTGAAGCATCATCCTGCTCAGCAATGCCCATAAAAAGGAAGATGTCAGCTGCTCTGGGCTTTCAGCACTGCAACTATAAACCTTTCCCCTCAGTGGAAACCAGGGCTTATAATGGAGTTGCTGACACCACCTCAATTACCTCTGCACTACCCGTCGCCCGGTAATGAAGGAATTTTCCTCTTTTTGCAATGTGAATACTAATTGAGATGAGCTGTAGCGCGGCACCAGCACAGGAGGATGGTGCCATCTAAAGGAACCAAAAGCAAAGAAGAGGAGCAGCTGCAGCCAAGGGAAAGCAGCGGGCCTGGCAGCATCATTTCAGCTTCTGTGAGGTGGCTCAGCAGCAGGGCACCAGCCTAGTGGAGACTTCCGTAGGATGTTTCTGATGAGTGTTTGATGCTTTAGAGATACTGAGGGCCCTCACTTGAATGGAATTTGCCTATTTCCTACAAAAGTGACGTTTAAGACTTTTTTCTTCCTAACATCTTATTCCATCATGTGCATAGCTGATACCAGGGAAACCAAGAGCAATATCTGACCATCCAGGATCCTCAGTCCAGTGAAGAGGGGCCATCCACCCCAAAAACATAGATGTTGCCATCCCAGAGGACTTAGTGCTAGTCTTTGGGACCAGGTTTTGGAAATGCTAGTCCCCAACGTGTACGAGCTTGGTCCTGCCCCATAGCCTTGCTGGAACATCAGGGACAGTAACAGTGTAGGACTTGGGAACTGTGACCTCCATGTAAATGCTTTTAAGTTAACCAGTCCAAGTCAACCCAATAGGCACATCTACTGGCACTCTGACCTAGCTTAAACTACCCCAATGAATTCTCTTTTTCAAAAGGGTTTCAGTCATCAAAAAAATCCTCTTGGCATATGCAGCTAACAAGCCCAAACCAACCACAACACTCCTATTTTACCTTTTTGCACTCATTGCATACTATGAAAGTAACATCAGTCATGATTTACAGAGCTGCCACAAGAATCCTGCAAGATGTGACTGCCTGCTGAATTCCAGGTACGTGAGGAAGGCTGACACTTTTGTTTCAGCAATTAATTAATTTTCACTGGGCTTTCACTTTTACAATCTCTATTTCCACTTCCCAGGTTGCTCAACTCGAAATCAATAAGACCACCCTGTGATATAAAGCCGTCATGCTGAATGTATATCATTAATCACTTGAGTTACCTTTCAGCCCAAGGAGTTTCCTTTGTTGGAGCCTTCCCTTGAGGTACTGGAAAAACAAACAGACACATTTATAACAACCCCTTAGGGCTAAGTCAACAGTTGCATTCACCTCCTTAATTAACATCTTGGGCTTAACCAAGATCATCTCTAAAACTCCTCATAGAGCTACAAAGCAAGAAACCATACTTTCCCAGTACAGGTAAATAGGATTTTAGATGGCATGATGATAGACTTCATTGAAAAAATTTATCCTGACATCATTGCCCACTGCTAGGATTCCTAAAGTCATTGCCCAAACTGAAGCAAGTCTTCAGAAACCCAATGGCGTCATGAAGACGTGCTTGGGCATGTTTTCCAAACCATTAATGTTTGGCTTTGGTGCAACAAAAGATGAAAGACTTGTAGTGCTGTGCTTTGAACCACCCAAAACAAGTATGACATGGACCCATGAAACAGGCCCCACCATGCCTCAGTCCTTTTTTAACATGTCTCCTGTAGAAGAGCAACGTGAAGGTCAACAAGTCAAAAGCTGGAGCGCCCATGACTGTGGGGGTTTACAGCCATTCACAGGAGTTTGCTACAGCCTCCTTGGGCACAGGGCTCCCTGTCTGCAGTATCTGGCACCATCTTGTACTTTCCCACTTGATGGGCATGCCAGACCCACTGTGAGGTCCACCTCACCTGCAGACCTTCACTGAACCAAGTCCTCTCTTCCTCCGAAGCTCTCCACAGCCTACCAGGAATGATGGAGCCTTTGCTGAAGTATTCACAATATTTTTGAATGAATGTGTCAGTTTAAGATCCTCAGCATAAAACATACCTAACAAAGCCTATTTGCAAAGTAAATTTACTCTGGATTTCCGATACCTAGGAAAGTTTTTTCTGTTATATTTGTTTAAAATTACAACAGTTTACATTAGAAACAAGCGCAAACAATTAAGGCAAAAGATAAATAACTGCATACAGTTTAATTTTACAAAATGCAAACATACATCTTTCATTGTTCCATTATCTGAGCATTAAGTGCAATATAATTGTCCAATGCATTTTCGCTGACTTAAATGCTCTGAAATTAAACAGGCCTGACTTTTATGAAATAATCTTTAAGTTCCTTCATCATGCAAGTGGTAGCCTACAATGGCTCAGAGTTTTGGGGGGACACCTTCAAATGAAATATTTGCTTTCTGATGTGCACCAGGGTTCCTCTGGGATTGAGGTGGTCAAAAGCACTGCTTAGCAAAATAAAATCCCAAGAAGCAGGAGTTGGAGGTTGCCTTTGGAAAAGCAAGGCATCATTCCAGCTAATAGGCTGGCAGGGAGAGCTGTGAGATGTTCTGAATACCATGGTGAGTGAACATGCAGTACTTGCCATGCTTTCCTTGCTCCCCTCACTAAACATCCCTGAGGGGACATGAGGTTTATCTGGGATACAATTATAAAAATTGGCTTTGAAATAATCCTTTTAGAGGGATAAAAAAAAAAATAACGGGCAGCTTATGTGCTTATGTTGTAAGGTTGGTACTGTATGTGTTACAGCAACTCATAAGGGCAGTATTATATCAACAACAGTGCACCCAGAGGTCTCGGAAACAGTGGGTTTGGTTTTTGAGGAATATACTGATTCTGAAGGAAGAATGGGAAAAATTAAAGCTGATGTTATCCTGTTAGAGCCTTGATATAAAGAGGCTGAAAATGATGACGTTGTTTAATTTCAGAAATAGATGAAAAAGCAAATAGGAATATCTGTTTGGTAAAGGAAGCAGGAGGCAGCTGGAAGTAGAGCTGGGAACACTCCACGCAGCAGCATTGCCTTGGGGCAGAAGGAAGGTGAGCTGATTGTGTGCCACAGTGTCACTGTGGTCTCCAGAGGCACTGGCCAATACCCCATTCCTAAAAACCAGAAACACTTGGTGACTAACTGGGGTATGGATTACAGGTAATTCATACTATTTTGAGCCACAGACCAGACTCACAAAGGTCTGCAGGTGCTTAGGGATAATCCTGTAAACTCTGTTCCTTCAGCTCTTTGAAGAGGCATGTGGCTTTCAGCAAACCAAGAGGAGAGGTGGTGTCTCCTGCCTCTGCTGGGGGGCCAAAATACGCCTTCCAAAACATGGGCTTTTGCATCCATAAGGCCTGTGCTATGAAAGGCAGATTTTCCCTCATCAGCTTCTCATGTACCTTTATTCTTTTGCAGCTGCAATACCTGCCTGCTTAGGGATTTAAGAGGGCATACAGCCACCGTATTACACTGCCACTGGTTCAGCAGCACTTTATTATGCGCCCCTGAGTTATGAAGACTGTATTTATCTTGAAAACAGGCACATTCCTCTTGTGCAAGGATAACTCCAAGCACCTCCTGGATGGGCATGAATCACACCAGTCAGCTGAGATTGGCCCTATAACTCCTGTCTGCATCAGCCCCGGCACAGGCTTCTTGCGGCAAGGATGCTGGTGAAAACTGGGTACGTTTTCCAAGGCAAATCAAGTGTTTTGATAAGATCAGCTTGACGTGTAGGCTCTAGGTGTTGATTTGTGGTGGTTCCCGTGGCAGTGATGCTGAAAGAGCAGCCCCTCAGCTGGTGTAAATTGGCACCGTTCCCCCCTGGGGTTTCAGGTCAGCTCGTAAAATGGTGTAACTCACCAGAGTCCTATGGATGTCACTGCATCCCCACTAATTTACTCCTGCTGAAAACCTGCTCTGTGGATGAAAGCATTAACTCTGCTACTGAACAGCCACAGGGATGCCTCTCAGCCCTCTACCTGCAGCCATAACTGAAAAATTGTAATGTAACTTGTTCCCCCTTTCTTTTTTTTTAATAACCCTTTAATTCTTTCCCTTACAGCTGCATTCTCTGTTGTCTACTCCTGCATCCACAAAGAGGGGCTGCTAAAAGAGAAGCTGGTGTGCTAATAAGTCACTACCTAGGCAGTTGCAATGCCCCAGCCTTCACTCGCACCCCCAGACAAAAAGGCCATGTGTCACATCCCTGAGACAAATGCTCTTGGCACAATGCTGTGACACAAGCGAGGGGGCTGGAGGTCAAAAGTTATTTGTGTAAGCTGGTATGCTTTCAGCAGAAAGACATAACTGGAACAAAACTTTTAAGGTCAGTCTTGTCTCCTTTCCCTCTCCCTGCCCTCCATCCTCCTGCTTGCACCTGTCCTGAGAGTCCTGCAAGGGGTTGTAAAACCTTCCTGGTGAAGGGAGCAGGGTGGAAATCATCCTGAGTGGGTACGGGTTGTGGTTGTTCCTGGATCGGCTTAGTTTACCAGTGGCAGCAAGGAGTAGCCACTGTATTTAGGTCCAGTGCTCCATCTCCATCTTGACAGACCCGAGTAATACCTGCTTTTAGAGAGCTGGTGTTCACACATTGACAGTGGGATGGCAATTGGGGTGATTTGCATGCAAACATATGGAGTGGAGAAGTGGGCAAAAAAAGGGAAAAGTGGGAAAATGGGAAAAAATCAAATAGGAAAAGAAAAAAAGGAAAATTTGAAAAAAAAAAGCACGTGGCTGGCCTAAGCAGACAATGGTGTCTCTATGGAGATAGGGAACATGCCTGAATGGAAGCCACCCAGCTGCCATCCATCTCAGAGATTTTTGGGGGAATGCTTTTTGGTGCATACTTTTTGGTAGAGCTTATTTCACTTGAAAATTCAGCCAGCCTGGGGCTGCATCTCTTGCTAAGGAGGTCATTGCCCATAACTTCAGCAATCAACAGCAGCAGACCTGATCCCAGCTGTGCCTCCTCCAGTCACTAACTGGTTTAAACAGGAGTGTCACTAGTACCTTGAGGCTGGCATGGAGTGCCAGTGAACACACAGAGATGCACCAGGGAGAGCAGGAAGCCTCTGCCCACTCTTGCATGGATGCCCTCTTCTCTGTATCAAGGAAATCTGGGCAGAATATGATATAGAATTCCCAAGAGCCAGGGGCTTTGCTGGAATGGTCAGAAAATAAGACAGAAATGAAGGAAAACCCTCTATTTATCTAGAAATTATGTTCATTTTGCAAAATAAAATAAAAATGTAGGATTAAATTTTAAACAGTAGCGGGGGGGGGTCGTGGAGTTGGGGTTTTTTTTTGGGGGGGGAGTGGGGTGGTGGATTTTTTTTGTTTTCTTTTATCCTATATGGGATTCAGGAATTGCTGGCCTTTCAAAGAAAATTACCAGTTTTCCTTTTACACCCTGACGACAGAGGACTAACAGCAGAGATGCTGGCTGACAAGAGAGCAAGGTACCACACCCTCCAGAAGTTCAGACCCCTCCATAGCAATGCGTGCTGGAAGGATGGGAGGGAAACAAGTGAAACCAGTCCTGCTAATGGGCAGCTCCTCTCCCCACCCTCCTGTTCTCAGCCATTCTCCCACTTCCTCTGCAATGAGAAGCACCAGAGGTAATTCCGCAGAGATACACATGGTTTGGATCCGATGAGGATATTGAACTTGGACCCAAGCGCCCTTTCTGAAGCTGCTTCCTGGGCTTTGGGGGCAGGCAGGGTTTGTCACAGAGGCCATGCACTGTGGGTAGAACCACTGGGGAGCAGCTTGTCCCCCCTAGGAATGCACCCATCCCCTTAAGATGAGAGGCCATCCTTGGAGAGTGGAACAGGGTCCTCACCTTTCCCTTTCCTTTCAGTTCCCTGGGACAAAACATAAATACCTCCAGCCAAGTGCACTCAGTATGTACTTGTTTGCCAAGCCATTATCTACTCCTGGGTTATGAGAAGGCATTTGTGTTTCAACGGGAATCCAATCAATAAATTCCACAGTCTTTCACCCTCTCTTCTCAGCAAACATATCCATCCCACCCCACTACACCAGGTTTTCTCCCTTTGCTGGAGTTAAATATTTGTGGGGCCTCTTGTTAAAACATTGGGAGCACCAGGCTACAGTTTTTTATTCCAGCCCGTGCTGGAATTCCAGCTGGGGTATTCACAAGGAAAACCTTTCCTTCCTTGGAAAGCAGTGAGTGATGGGAGGAGGCAGTTCTCCTGCTTTTTCTCTCTACCCCAACCAGTGGCTCAGGAAAAGGCAAATCAGGTGAAAGACCATCTTGGAACAGATGATCCTTACAGGCCCCTTCCTATTCGAGATACTCCATGATCCCTAATACAACCTTTTAAAATGATACCTTGTCCATAATCGGTTAACAAGATGGATCTTTCTGGATTTGAAACATGAAAACTTCATAGTTTATGGCATCAAAGACAAATTAGATACCAAAAGGTTCCCTTGGAAGTCTCCAGGGCACTTCTGAAACTCATCATTGGTTTGTTGGACAGGCACCAGGAAGGAACAAGGCTAAACCCCAAGTTGGTTGGTCCAGGATGGGCTTTGGCCTCTTTCAAAGCACAGCAGCATAAGGTGATAGCAGCTGTGGTAGCAGCCCTTTAGTGGCCATGGGTGCCTCCACGTGTTCCCAGGTGCGTCCTGAACCTGCCTGCATCCTCTCCAGCCTTCTGCTGACATTGTCTTATCTGAGTTTGTATTAACAGGGCAAGAAGGTGTTTCTTTCCTGCAGGGTGCAAGTATCTCCCATAATAATGATACTCCTAGAACTAGGAAAAGACAGCATGTGTTTCTTAAGCTCTATTTTAGAGCAAACAGCAAGGTGAAGTTACCAGAGGGTGTTCTCTTGGTGCCAGATCCATTCTTGTTCTCTCTCCTGAAGAGGGGGATTGTGTATCACAGAAGTGTGCAGCATTAATTAGGAACTCTTATTAGGAACTTGCCAACATCTTGCACTGCCTGCAGAAACTGCTATTCCCAGCCCTGCATTTAATAAATATTCACATTTCTGCTCCTAGATTTCTCTCCACAGCCTCTTTCTGCCTGGAGTAATGGAATCTGAAAAAGTATGTTTCCAATTAAGATTATCAACCACATTATTAAATGAATTCAATGAGCACTAAGACCTGGAAGATTTTTCCATGCCAGATAGGTACCAGACATGCTATGCAGACCCTTTCATGGCTTCTCAACATCCGGTCTTGCTTTGTGCATTTGCCATGTGCATCTCCAGTAACTGACTTAGAGCTTGACCATCCCATCAAGTCGAGATGCCTTAGAGCAGACAACGGGGAATCTCCTGCTGGTGTCAGCAGTAAGATAGGATGGATTATACTGCTGTCACCATCACATGCAAGCAGACCCCTCAGTAATGGACAGACTTTTTTCCCCCCACAACTGACCTCCTACCCAGCAGATAGGGTCTGTCTTCAGATCTTCTCTCCCTGCAGCTGATGTGCCTGCTCCTCTGGTCACACTAAGTGGCTCTGCTCGCCATGTCTGGAAAGGAATTGTTGATGTTTTCTTAATATATTAGTATGTAATAAAGTGATGTTGCAACCTCAGAATGCACTATGATCTTCCAAGGCTTTGCTCTGAGTCAAAAGACTTTTGCAAGACCCTCAGTCATGGCTGGACTAAAAGTGACTTGTCAATGCCAGGCTTTAAAACACATCCTTTGTACCTGTCATTGTTTTCTACAAGATGCTAGGGATCATAGCACACCATCACAGACTTGAAGACAGATGCCAAAAGTCCAAGAAAAGCTGTCATATTTCTGGGGAGAGCAACCCTGATCAGCAGCCTTAGTGTATTCTGGTTGTTAAAGACTTGTACGCTAAAATGCTCATGTCAGTGACAGTAGGACTTTCACAGCAGCTGAGAGTCTTGGGTTCTTTTTTTTTAAAAAAAATTGCTCTCTACATCAGGAATATGTTGCAGAAAAGAAAATATGCCACCATAGCTATAGGGAGTTTCTTACACAAGTTATGGTAGTTGAAAGGTGTTGGCCTCACGGCAAGAATCTCTCAATCAAAAGCTGAAATCAAACAGCAAAGGCTGTGGCAAGGAGAGAGAAAATTTGTAGCAGAGGTTGTAGGGGGGTAAGAGCTGTAGGCACTTGAAGGAGAGCTGGGCTGATGTCAGCTGCCTATCAGGAGCATCTAAAGCTGGGACACCCTTTGGGTTCTGAGCAGCAATAGGGAACAGGGAGAGCAGGATGATGGTTCACAGTGGGGATTTCAGGCGTTTTCCACTGAGATGAGGTGAGCAAAATCAAACAAAACACTCCCTGGATTATTTTCCTTTCCTAAGTTAGGGGTATCTGCTCACTAGCTGAGGGCACGGTCATCCCCTTGGCAGGGCGATGAGCCCTCCTCTGTTTGAGTATCAAGTGATCAGGAGGGAAGATGACAGATGGCTCCTCCTGGGATGTTGTCATGTTCGCATGGCTCATCCTGCAAGCGACATGGCCTGGGTCAAGCAGAGTCTATTCAGCATGTATGTGACCCCAGAATGGTGCTCAAGTAGGAGATGGTTTGGGAAGGGAAACTTGTGATCCCAGTCCAATTTCATAGGGTGGCTGGTGCTCAGCTGGGATGCAAATGCACATGGAAAGAGAGACATCACATTCTTATTTTCTTCTTTAAAGTCATGACATTGAGACCTCATTGTAACTGGGGATGTGGGAACCCAGAACTTGTCTCAGAAGCAGCTCTCCTGCAGTGACAGGTACCTTGTGGCATCGCATGGTTGCTTCTGCTCTCCCAGTTTACACATAGCCATGAATACTGACGTTTGGGCTGACCCTCAAATGGAGCACATTATCCAATAGAATATTCCCTCTTGGCTCTGTGGCTCTGTCTATTGTGATTCATAGGGGGAGAGGCACCACTGGAGAATGAAGGGCATTGTGACAGTATCACATCTATCCCCAAAACTGAAATAAAATCAGGCTGTATAATAATAAGAGTATTATATCAGGCTAATTTTTAATTAGGGCTATTAGAGGGATACCCTGCAGTCATTGAAGTAAAGGGGAACTATCTTTAAGCCTTAACCTTTTTAATCATTCCCGTATGGCATGCCAAAGCTTGTGAATAGAAGCCTTTTGTTCCTCCAGAAACATCTAGCAGACAATTGCATGTGAAGGCATCATCTATATTTAATAGACAACCTGTCAAGAACCAGGCAGCTTGTTACCCTCAAACCACATGCCTAGATAAAGGGCAGGGTATCAAGCCTGATTTTTCAAAGGCAAATGTGTTCACAAAGGCGAATTAAAAGCTTTGGGAGATGTGTTTACTCAGCACCTCTGAAAACGGTGGCCTAATGGCCACGATCCAGGTGCTATTGAATTCCCTGGAAGGGCTCCATCGGGCGTCAATGGGTGTTGGATCAAACCCCATGGAGGCAGTGATGTCTCAAGGGAAATGTGATCTGAATTAATACAAATAAATAAATCTCCTTCTCTCTCACACAAACCCAACTGTTTAAACTGTAAATGAACTATTTGGGACTTAATGTGTATTCATGAGTCAGGCAACAGTGTGAAGTCTAACAACTAAACTATGCTGGTAAACCACAAATCCTCTGAATCAATATTGTTCAGTTTACTGTACTAATAACGGCAAGTGGTGCCATACACAGCGTTACTGTGAGGGTGCTACAGCAGGTTGGGGGATTTCTTCCCCTTGTATGTCTGCAAACAAAACAGGCATAAAACACAACTTCAAAGCAAGGTGAGGTCCAAAAAAGCCATTTGAAGCACCATCATGGTACTCCTCAAGACCATGGAGCTGACAGCATCTTGCTGACTGGATGGTGAATCTCAGCTAGATCCTGTTTAGTTCTCTACACTCAATGTTTCTCGCCATTGTGCTCCGCCCTTTGAGCATTTATCCTAATAAGTGGGGGAATCTACTGCTGATGAAAAAGGAGAGATCAATGGTCTTACAGAGGAGAAAGGCTGATTACATACTTTCTCTGAAATGCCTTTTTAAATGGTCTGAAACCTTTCTCTTTGCTCTTCCATTTTCCTGATTATACAGGCTACCACAGCCCAATAAGTGGTGTTTGGGGATGCTGTCCACAAGTTTTTGAAGCCACTCTGGCAGTTGAAGCAGCAGAGGCATTTGTGGAGGTAAATCAGCAGCGAGGAGTGGAAAACCTCGCTGCGACTAGGAGATGGCTTCCATTCAGCATCCACTTCACACACCCAAAGAACATTTTGGGCACAGGAGCTGAAAACAGACTATGAAAGCCATTTAAGTACCTAGAGAGATGGGCAGATGCTAGGAGAAGCAGCAGGCTTTACAAAATATCGGGCAGCTCATGATGTCCAGGCTGGAGGACACAGGAATTCCTATATGTCATGGCTAGTACCAATTGATGCTTTCCAGTGCTGATGTTTCTGTGCAGAAGGGCCCCAAGGAGCACATCTGGCTCTGATGTGAGGAGGATAGGGATGCTCAGGGTGTGTGAGCATGAGACTGGGGCTCAAATGACAAGGTGTGAATTTGAGGGGATGCTTCTTCTCTGCTTTTATTCCTCCTTTGAGGTTTTGAGACCCCCCAGGGACATGGCAGTAAAGATGAGCACCAGCACGTATTTTTGACTTACCACTAAATAGAAGTGAAGCATATGTCAGTGTGTGGCTCACCTAAATTTCTTGGGAAATACCAAAATGATGAAGGTTCCACAGTACATGACTTGATGACTTCTAGAGTTGCCTTAGGACTTAATCTGATTTCATTATATCTACATATATATTTCTAGTTTATTTAAAAATCAAGGTAACTGTATTCAGTTATAAACAAAATTAAGAGCAGCTCTGTAGGATGTCTGGAGCTTTCCCTCTGGCTGCCTTCCCTGTAGGAAAAGCTCTTTGAAAGGCAAGAAATCAGAGCCCAGATTATGATTCTATCCATTTTGTATATTCAATATTTTTCTTTTGCTTGAGCAAGATCCAGCCACGCTTCTCTAGCCCTCGCTTAAATGCAAACTTAGTTCAAACCCGGGTCCCGTGTATCGAATCGCTTGCCGTATGCTCCCCCCAGTGGGCAAAGGGCTGCAAAGCAAAGGCAGCAGAAACGCTCCGACTCGCTGCTCCGGGACCCTACGACAAACCTTACCTGGCCAAAAAGAGCTGGGACCAGTTTGGGTTCGACACCCATAGACTCAACCTGCTTTTCCATGCTTTCCCTGCTAAAAAAAGTAGTCTCAAAATGTTACTTTAACTGCAGGAGGAAGGTTAAGTTTTACTGGGGCTTGTTTTGCTGGGGCTTGTTTTGCTGGTCAGTCCAGCTTGTCCGAGTTCAGGAGGTCTCAGGCCACACATTTCTTCTCTGTTTATTTTTCCTGGCTGTTCTTAGAGTGCTTTTTTAGGATCCCTCACCCACCCATCCCCATGATCATTTTCAAATCCATAGCCAGGACCTTCACTACCTAAACAAAACATTGTAAACCAATTCTGCCTTGGAGAGCCAATATTTCATTTTAAAAAAAACACCCTGATGTGCAACTTTCATACGGCTTCAAGATCAACTTATTCCTCCTGCCTTGGCCATAACTAACTTTTCAACACCCACAGCTGCAAAATGGGAACCTTTGGTTAATGAACAATGGGAAACCCATTGTTTGGCAGTTTTAGAGGCTAAGCAGAAAGAATGCATACTGTCAGCACGGCTCTGGGTCTCAGGGGGAACAGAGTAAGAGCACAGTGACCCACAAGCTGCCATCCAAAACCAGCTTTCCAGTTAAAGCAACAAGTTTACTTGGACTGCTGCTAAAACACCTTCTGTTTTTTCAGTTTTGTAATTTATGGTGCGCTCAGAGCTTGAAATTTGGCTTGCTGGGGTGCGGGGGCGTAGGGTGGGTGTCATTGTGCCTAAGGATACTGAATATATTCCTAATTCATGTTGTATCCCACAAATGGGGTGCAGTTCTGCGATACTCCTGGGCACAGGTGTGGAGCGGAGTAGGGCGCTTTGCCCTGAGCTGCTCCTATGGTTGTTTAGCCATGACTTTATCCCATCTCCCTCTAAATCACTGATATATTTAACCTCTTCAGCATCCTGAGGTGGCAGATTTCCTGATTTCTCATCAATATTGAAAGTGTATTTTTTCAGTGCTCCTCCCAGTTCAATGTGGTTTAGAAAGGCTCCTTTCTCTGGGCGCTCTGCCCGTGTGGCTGGATGCCTGCAGACAGACAGGTTTGATTGTGGGATCACGGCCTGTGTCATTACTCCTGGCATCCTATGCTCCCAGGAACAATAGAGCTCCCTCTACTAAACCAAACACCTACAGCATTATTTAAATCAAAGCCCTTTCAAACTGACCAATTCTCCCCAAGAAAATGCAGTTTTCCTATTAAGCCTGAAAGCAATTATCTGGGATTAGCATCAGATCAAAAGGGATTACTTCCAGTATTGTTTTCAAAACCCTCAGGACTGGCAGAATTATGATACTGCACTGCCGCTGCGAGGCACAGCACCCATGCAGGGCTGCTGGAGGATACTGGCCACCCAGCTCTCATGGGGTCTTTGGGTGTCCCAGGACTGGCAAACATCAGCAGGCTCCGCTCTGATTTCTGTCTGCCTCCCCGGTGTGCTTTGGCAAAGGATGAATCACAATTTTGCATACATCTTTGCATGATTATTCTTACACCCCACTACCCATCTCAAAGAGGGTCACAGCAGCAGAATTGGCCTGCATCACACTGTGCAGAGGGTATGGGACCACTCAGGTACCCACTGCAGGTAGGTATTGCTGTCAGTCCAAGAACCGTGGTGTGAAATCCCTGCCTTGGAGATCTCAGAGCATTTTGGTGGAACAGCTGGGCTGATCATGCTGACTGCCTCAGTTTCCTCACCTGTGAAAGGGACCGAAACTGTGGCAATGACCTCTGGGAAGCCCTTTGGGAACTCTCACTGAAGCACACCATAAAAAAAGTGAAGTGCTTTTCATGTTGTGACATCAGAAACTTAATTAAGACACCAGAAAGCGAAGGAAGGCTTCAAAGAGCAGAGCAGCCAAAGGTACTTCTATAACATCTGCATTTCTCCTTAGTTTTAGCTGCAGCTACTGGAGACTTGGTATTGCATTGCCAAAATAAGGCAAAAAAAAAGAGCAAGATCTGTGATGATGTTAAAGCTAAAATGGATGCAAGTATTATTTTGGGTAAGATGCAGAGGGTCAGCGGGACCTCGAGTATGAGGTGTGTGGACCCTTAGGACTTTGCAGCTTATGGACCCTATGCAGCCACTCTTGTGGCTGGTGCTGTTTGCTTCTCCTGCACAATTTAGTGGGGTGGGCCCTTGCAGGAGCAGGAGCTGTAGATTTGCTGTAGGCTCACTGGCTGGCACGGGCAGATGTCTTGTCCTCCTTGTCTGCGCTGTGAAGCAGGAGGTGAGGCTGGTTCAGGGTGACGTGGCAGGAGAGTGACCTGTGAGTGAATCATCCTCCTGGCAAGGCAGCTCTATGAAGGAAAGGGTGTTGAAGTGGCAAAGTGCAAAGGGTTATTATTAAACCATCCATGTAACAGTGCCTGCTGAGGTCTGGAGATAAAAGCTACATAGGCTTTGTGCAGGGAGCTGAATATTTTTTATTGAGCAGTTGGCAAAAAGACAGGATTTTGGGTGCTCTGGCAATCTCCTGATTTCTGTGTTTGTACTGAGCAGACTAATGAAACAGTTCAGCTCTTATTATTTGGTCAATTTTATTTTTAGAGTTGCATCCCACTTCCCGACATGAACAGACAAACTTGATCACACAAAGCAAGTCTGCATTTTAAAGATTTGGGTGAAACCATATTTTAAAAGAGTTATTTTAAGACCTTCCTGCCAATTCTATATAATTCAGCATTTTTGAGGAAAGATTTTGTTTCATATGTATTAAACTTCTGGAAATAAACAGAATATTATTGATTGTTGAAGCTCCTCTTGCATGTGTGAACAGGAGGATGCCAACAGTGTGAATCCCTGAGCATCAGTGATGATCGGAGTGAGGATGTGGTTAGTTTTTGCTCCCATGGCAGTGTGGTGCAGAGATGGAAATTTTCTAACAGGATGAGTCTTGCTCAGAAAAGGACAGTGCAGGACAGTACGGGGGTTTAGACCTGTCCCAGGGACAGCAACAGTGGCTAGAAAGGGAGTAGCAGACACTCAGTGGTGCTTTGAAAGATGTAAAAGAGGTGTGCTGGTGGCATCTTGCTTTTTTCTTTCCTCTTAATCTGCAGATCTGAATTTTCTCCATTTTTAAGAAGCACGTTCCTCCAGAAAACAAGCTAAAAAATGCATATTGCCCTTTGAAGTTCAATGGTGGAGGAATAGCAGGCCTTGGACACACAGGGCTGTTAAAAGAAAAATAGGTAAACATCACATCTACTTATAGACTGATCACAACCAACCTTCCTGACTTAGGTTTAAAGGCACGATTGCTGGGTTTTCTTTTTCTATTCCACCCTAATACTTAGGAGTTCCTAGTTATCTGTCGCAGCACAGTTAGTGATCTCTAATTTTTCTTCTCTCCCTGAAAAGGAATGATTCTTCTTTGCCCAGTGCCAGCAATGTAATGAAAGTCACTCTATTTTTTATCTTAGAAAAAGCAATTTTCATAAATGGTGTACCACTAATGGCTCATGATCACATATAAGCCCCACAGCAAATTACTCTTAATCCAGTTTGTCTGTGTTATGTTACCTGAGGGAAATAATATCAATCCTTTCTCTTTGCTAGCAAACTGTTCGCCAGGACTTCTCCAATATATATTAATCCCATCATTTATCTTTGTCAACTGAGAACAAAAATAATTTGTGGGAGAGTAAACAGAAGAGCACACAAGACAGGAGCTCAGCATTATTAAACAGCGGAAAGCAGGTGTTCACAAAACTGAGCTTATTTTTATTGCAAAAACTTCAGTAATTCTCCGTCTGCATTTGTGCATAGTAAACAAGAGTTTAGAGAGATTCTAATATTTTAGAGGAAACTGAAATTTCATCACTTCAGGAACAATGTACAAATAACCAAATACTTTATGCGGCCTTTTTGTTTGCTGTGAAAATTTTTTGGGACAAAGGAATGAGACTGCTGTTCTCCTCCTGGCATGCTTGGTGGGCATCACTTTTTGGAAGTGATGTTTGGACCTAAGCTAGGTGAAGGCAGGATGATAATGCAGGGTCCCAGCAGGGTTCAGAGCAGGCAGCGTTGCTTGCTGGAGTGCTTTTGGGTGCCATGTGCTGACACCTTCAGTTGTCTTGTGTGCAGGGAGCACTCCTGAGACAGGATACATGGAATGGACCTCCCTCACCTGCCCTTTGTCTCTTCTCCTCCCACACCTCCTGGTCCCACTTGGATGCAAAAGCCCATTCCCAGTGACAACGCTGGGTGGCAGCTTGCTTCAAACCCTCCCAGACCTCCCCATGGACATACACTATGCTTTCTCTTCTCCTCCAGCATCCTACCTGTATTAAAGCATCATACTGCTTCTCATTTACCATCCATCGCATAGGTGTACTGAAACATTGTGTTTGGGACCTTCATTTTCTCCTGCTGGTGCTGTTGTCATTGGTATGGTGTCTCTGGATGATGCTTTCCTGTGACTTTGGAGATAACTTGTTTCTATTTTTGAAGTTTTTTGGAGAAGGAAGCCTTGCCATCAACAGCACACCTCTAACTGGGGCCGCTGACACGCTCCACGCCGCAGAAAGAGCTATTTTTTGTCTGGCTTAAATGGGGCTTTAAATAGGGCTTCATAATGAGCCTCATTACAGCAGGTACTCCAATGTAGTGAGGATTAAATTACCCACAGAAGGTATTCCCACTGGCCGCAGCCTGTCTGTGCAACTGACAGCTCGCACGCCCGATCACACCCGGGTGGTGGAGGAGAGCCCAGGCATCACCCCTCGCCCCATAAAGCATGGGTGAGGAATGAGCTTTCCTGGGGGGTTGTCACTGGGGGCGTAGGGGAGCTGAGGGTGCTGTCAGGACGTGGGAATTATGGGGTGCCAGGTGGCAGTGGGTCACACACCCCTTATTCACCAACAGGGACACGCATCCTTGCCCCTAATAAATGAATTTAAAAAAAAAAACCTGGCTGTTCCTGGGGCATAAAGACTGCTTTATTAAACATCAACATTCACCAGTGCGTTTGATTGACTGCGCTGTGGAAGGTGACTTAGCTGAGCACACAACCAGTGGGGCCACGTCTCTGCAGTGCCATTGACAATGGGCATCTTGCACAAGCCAAAAGGCCATGAGAAAATCCCAGATCTGCCCCCTCTGATGCTTCTTTTTCCTCTCCAGATTATTTTCATCCAGACCCTTGTAAAAGGAATCGTAACACAAAATAGAAACCACCTCTCTCATGCCTAGATGGCTGTTTCACGCATCTGGAAGTGTGGTGCTCAGCACTGCATCTTTCCATGCTCTTAAAAAACAGAGAGATACATCTAAATGAAACTCTTTGCCAAACCTTTATTACATATATATATATATATATATATATATATATATATAATATTTTTTTGGTCATAAGATGCTTTTTCTAGCTGTCTGCTCCCATGCCCTGGGGGCCCATTAGTTCAAATCAGGGCAGATGAAGGCAGAGCTGCTCAACCTGTGTTCCTGTGGCTGGGGCAGAGTGTGAGGCTTGAGGCGTCCTCAGGCCACCTGATGCCACTGGGATGCAAATCAGTGTTGGCAGCCTGTGCAGGGGCTGGACAGCCTTGAATGCTGATGCAAAGGCCATCACCTCTCGGACTGCGACATTCAAGCCAAGCTATCTTTGCATGCCAAGGGCAAGGTCTCAAAGGAGACCAGGAGACCATCAGTGGTGGTCTGAGCTTATTCTTGAGCTCAGACTCATCAAGCGGCTGAGATTTAAGAGGGAGCAGGGAACTGCAGCTCCGTGGACCAGGGTCTGTGTTCTCATTGGCTCTGTGAGACAGGGGGATTTGGGTGATGCTGTGCACACAGCACCTGGGACAAGCAAGCTCATCCAACATGTGTACGTAAAGTGGATGCTCTAAAAGTGCCAGTTCTTCGTCTTCAGAGTCACTAGGTGGCAACCTAAGGCATCCTTTGTATTGGAGAAGTCCCGTGGAAGAGGGAAATGACTCTACTTCTGCCTCCAACCTTCTGCCACTCCTTTTCTCTTTTCTTTCTTCTTCTTCTTCTTTTTTTTTTTTTTTAATCCTGAACTACTGGCAGACACCATAAAACATCTCTTCCCCGTGTTCTTTGGTGGCTGAGGGTGGAAGGTGGATCTGGATCTGCTTTGTCCCAAGATTGCTCCTGATAACAAGGCAAAGGCAAGCAGGTGACCACACATTGTGCAAAGCCCAGAAACCAAGAGTTTTCCAAGAGATAAAAAAGTGGTTGAGGGTAGAAAAGAGGGTGAAGAGTCCTCAGTTGGCCTCACTGACAATGGGCTGCTGAGGTAACAAACACTGGAAATACCAGATTTGGGTCATGTTGGAGAAATCTGCGGCCAGTTTAGTACGAATTGCTGGTTGGGTGCACATTTTCAGTGTGGTTTTGCCTTTATTCTTTGCTGATATTTTGTGGGTTTTGTTTCTAGGCCTTTTCATAGAAATATCTAAAAATATTGATTTCTTCTTCTTTTTTTTTTTCCTAAAAGAGTTCAGCAAGCATTTGCAGGTTATGAAATGTAGCCAAGATTAGAGGGGAAAATGCTTTTTCAGAAAAGTTCCTGTCAGCATAGATGTAATTATCTCTCTCATCCCTGTAACAGACAGTGACTCTTTTTAGATAAACTTGGACACAGAGAAGTCTCTTCCAGCTCAAACAGCAGACAGCCCTCCATCCTTCTTTACCATCAGTGAAGTCTCCTGCAGAGGGAGAGTTGCAGCTCTATTGCTCAATTACCCTTTGTTTATCCCATGACCTGTCATGCTTAGTCTGTCTTCTTTAATGACCTTCCGCCGCCCCCCCCCCCCCCCCTTCGTTCTATTTGAATCTCCAAATTTGTGCTGCCATCATGGTCTCTTGGCTGTGCATCCTTACTGGGCATTGCCTGCTAGCGGGAGCTGAGCTGCTTCTTCCCTGAAAACCAGACTGGAAAAATGTCCACTGGCTTTACCATCTCTCCACGCAGAGAAAGGAATCCATTTACACCTTCCTCTTATTTAATTTGGCTCCCAGCAGATCTGTTTTATAGGACTGTCTGCTCTGGGAAAAGCAATTTTTCAGAGGTTTTATTCTCTCCAGATGTTCTGACTGTCTTTGGTAACCCTGTTCTTGTGTGAATGTCAGACAGCATCCTCCCTTCTCACAGGGAGTAATTGAGTAAGATAGCTTGCTTCTGGGTTTAAATGTTAATCACAAATGAAACGGAGTTGTGATTCAGTGCAAAAGCTGGGCACAAAGTTTTACGAGACCTCAAACACTTCCCATGTCCTCTGAACTGCTCTGAAAAGTCAAAATCTCAAAGGAAAAATGTTGGAGGGCACTGACAGCTTTAAAAGGTTTTCAGATTCAACCAACAAGAAGTTTGTTTGGAAAAGTTTCATTTGGAATTCACCCCTTGGAAATGCAATTAAGATGCTCACAATACTTAAAATTTTAGCAGAAAATAGCTTGGGCTGGTTGTTTGCAATACCCTTGTGATATCCATATTTACAGAAGCACAGCCAGCTATCGGGTATCGCCTGAGTTCAGGGAACAGTCAGGTCAGTTATCCTGTCGAATAATAAGCAGGAGGAAGACAACAACTCAGTATTTTTGCCCTACCATGATCTACTTCTTTTTTTTTTTTAATCAGCCTTTATTACCTGGTGGATCTGGGTGCTCCACACCAATGAGATGATGTGATTTGTCCCCAGGACACACAATGGCTTGATGACAGAGCTAGGACCAACACCCTGCATCAATCCAGCTTTCTGCTGGACCATACTGTCCAAGCTGCTTGTTAGTCCTACAGCTTGGCTGAAGCTTGTCCCTTGCTTGTGCACCTGGTCCATGCCTCAGTGGCCAGTGCTCTGGTCCCTGGTGTAGACAAGGCAAGGTACAACCAGAGCTGAGCACCCTGGCCAGAGAAAATAGCATTTGTTGGAGCATGGAGAGAGAATGGTTATTTAAGGGTTTCGGGCTACAGAAACATGAGCTTTTACTGGGTTTATAGTGTGGAAATAGCCCAAAAAGACTATCTCTCAGTCTGAGCATTTGGCTTTCACACAAAAAGGCCCACACATCATTACTTTGGCTTTGATTGGCCCCGATACAAAGGGCTGCTTTTTTAATGTGTTTCTTGCTCCAGGATGGTCACCTAAATGTGCTGACAGCTGTTCAGTTTCTCACAGTAATTAAGTGGTGAGAGTGAAAATGTTATGGTCTATTATCAATGAAATGCCTTTTCTGCTTTATTTCTTGGTTGTTTAATTACGATTCCATCTCACAAAAGCTGAGGAAGAACATAATATATAAGATACCCATATTCTTTTTGCCTTAGCCTTTGGTCATGTTTAGCTGGAGTTTCCAAGTCCTGAAGGTTTTTCACCTGGGTTGTGATGCAGCCTAAGTTGGGAAAAGGCATGAATGACCATGGCCAGGTCTTCATCTGCAAAGAAAGAATAGAGTCCCCTGGTCCATTGGGGACATTCTTGCTCCCAGCTGCTGTTAGGTGGAACCTCAGTGCTGTTAGGTGGAAATACATTGATGCTGTGTCCTGCAGATTTGCAACCTCACCAAGGTCTCTGCTCCTCCCCAGTGCTTCCCTCTGCTGTTTAGACCATGAATATTTCACAAGCGGCACCATCTCTCCAGCACAGATGAGATCCATCAGTACTAGGAGATGAAAGCTTGGCAGCAAACAGGATCCCTTTGTGGAAGCTGAGTTGAATTGCCTGGTTTTGGATCAGCTTTCTCATTAACAAGTTGGAGCTTGTTTTTGGTGATACTATGTGCTTGCTTGTTCAGTGTCACCCAATCATTCTCCTGCTACTATGGCATGAATATTTCTGTTTCCCTTCCCTGTACAGACCTGACTCCATACCTCAAAGAACTACTTATTTTATAGGCTTTTTTTTCCAGACAGGTCATTGAAAAATATTCCCAAGAAGTTGTGCCAGGTTTCAATCACCAGTCCTAGGCAGAAGCATAGAGAGCAGCTGTGGGACAATATAAATGATGTGCCAGAGTCCAAGCACAGTAGACAAAGCCCAGGATGTGTTGTCCTAAGGGCAAAGTGACATCCAGATCCCTGGACTGGACCAGAACTGGACCAGGATTACTGAGCTCAGTGGAAGAACCCCACCATCTACAAGTGAAAATCTAGTTTGTATAGGATCTATGCTTGGAATGCTGTCCTCACTTCTTTCAACAGCAACACAAAACAGGGAGCTTTCAGCTGTTTGGATGCAAATACAAAGATTTGTCATGTTCTGAAGATGCTACTTTTTTATTAGAAACATCATAGTGCAGGCTTGCTGAGCAAAGGCTTCTCGCAACCCTCTTTAGCTTTGGGAAAAGTTAAAGTAATTTGTAGCTGGGTTAATAAAGAGCTGGCCAAGATCTTAAAATGATTCAGTTTTGCTTTATGTACTCATATTTATCTGACCTCAAAATACTGGCATGTGTGTATATTGCATTGATAATTGTCAAATAGTTGTGTTTAGAGAACTGCATAATCCTGGAGGCCCTCTTCTCCTTTCTCCCAGTGTGCTGCCTCCACTTGGATTTAGATATGATTGGTTAAAAAGACACATACGAACTATTCTGATTTTCTTCATGAAACATCATTATATTTTTTTACATCCTTCTCAAAGCTGGCCAGCTGCTTATGATGCAGATGAACTCCTTTGCTGAGGCTTCCAGATGCCTAAAATTCGTGTCAGATTTCAAAGCCAACAACTGCAAATTGACTTTTAGAAATCATAGAATCATCTAATGGTTTGGGTTGGAAGAGAAATTAAAGCCAATCCAGTTCCAACCCCCCTGCCATAGGCAGGGACACCTTCCACTGCATCACATTGCTCAAAGCCTCCTCCAGCCTGGTCTTGAACACTTCCAGGGATGGGGAATCCATGACTTCTTTGGGCAACCTATGCCAGGGCTTTAGTGCCCTCACAGTAAAAAATTTCTTCCTAAAATCTAATCTGAATCTCCCCTCTTTCAGCTTAAAATCATTACCCCTTGTCCATCCCTGCCTTCCCTGACAAAGAGCCCCTCCCCAGATTTCGTGTAGCTCCTTTAAGTACTGGAAGGCTGCAATAAGAAGCCTTTTCTTCTCTAGGTTAAGCAATCTCCTCTTTCAGGTTGTCTAATACTGATCTTCGTCATGGCTAAGTAGGGGAAATGTTCAAATATGCACAACAAAGGCAGCAGCTACGTTATCAAAATACAGTTTGGAATAGGGCAGACCTGCAGCACAACACCCAGGAGACCGAGCACCTCACATACACCTTACTTGTATTTCTGCCAATTTTATTGCAGCCTGTTTGGCAGCCTGTTTGTGGTTCCAGGAGGAACCACAGAGAGCAGGTGAGATCCAGAAAGTACAACCTATAAGGAAAGCTCGAATCCATCAGTGCTGTTTCCTTAGTAGGCTGAAAAAAAGACGTGATAAACACATAAGAAATCAATGCATCTGGTGTATGAGTTTTCAAATAAAGGCCCTTGCTTAAGGATTTATGCAAAGAAAAGATGTGACAATTCAAAGTGCTTTAAATACCATTAAACAACAGAAGTGCCCAAGCCCAGAGGATGCAAAGAGGTGACAGGGAAGCATCAATGTGTCATCAGCTTTGGGTATGCCTTTCATTCTCACACTGTCAAACAGCTTACTATGTGTGCCCCAATTTCCTTATAAGATGGACTTTGTCTTTGAAAAGGTATATTTCAAATATCAGAATGACCTTTTAAAGGAGAGGTAGAAAGCTTTGTTCAGTAAATTAGGTAATCACCTTTAACATAGATGATACAGCATCACAGTTTTGCACTGCTACTTATTTCCTGGTTAATTCTGAGAAAGTAATTCTAGTATTTTTATAACTCATTTCTCCTGACAAAGTAGTAACAAGAGCACTAGAAAAATAAATGCACATAACCAGTCTTTCCTACTCAGATCTGTGTCTACTCCTGTCTGTAATCTGGTGGTACTGCAGGTGCTGCTTTCTGCTTGTGGGATGATGATATTCACATGATATATTGAGAAGTCGTGGAACTAATTAACTGAGCATTTTGCTTTGATGATGTGGCTTATGTTGAAGAGAGAGGAGAGTCCAGCTGGGTTCATTTAATGGTTTCTTTATTCTTGCAGTTTAAGAGAAGTAGTGTGCGATCATCTGGCTACTTGATATCCATTTCAGCATGAATACACGAGAGGCACAGCCGTTAATGTTAAGGAGATAATTCATAACCACTTGGGATGGGCAGGTTATCCAGGTTTCTCTTAAGCATTCAAGTAAACAGCCTTGCATCTTTTCAGGTACAGCTTTTTCATACAATTGCCAATGGTAATTATTTAATTTATGGAATGTTTCCTTTTATGTCCCAGTATAAAGTTATACAGCATCAATATTTATACAAATTTACAATATCAAAAGCAGGTTCCAAGTAACAGTGCATGGAATACCTAAGTATGCCACTGGAGCATTGCCCCTTCTCCTGTTGCTCCTACAAGGAGGGCAACCCATGGCTGACAGGCAGACCACGGGACTGAGACAGCATAAGTTTTATCCAGAGCTAAAATTACCCACTGGGTAGTGCAGAGTGTGGGCTGGAACCCTCATGCAGTGCCTGGGGGGTGCTGCCTGCTGAATCCCCAGAGTTGGCTGCTTCCAGGTGCTTGTGCAGCAGCCCAACCCCACCAGACACCTCAGAGCTCAAGGTTTCATATAAGTTTTATTGGCTTCAGCCATGCTTTGTTTCTTTTTGAATTTAGGAGAGGGAATAAAATATGATAAGCAGAATACAGGAAACTCTTGCGTCAGGAGGAAAAGCACTGGGGAAAAAGTAGAGTTCAGGGTAATGAAACAGCTAGTGGGTGTTAGCACCATCCCCAAACCAAAACCAGCCCCTTCCTCAGGGCCACAAGCCTGCAGAGGCTCTCCAGAGTGGCTGCTCTTCATATCGCTTCCACCTGCAGAAAGTATTTAGGGATGATCGGTGGGGTTTGGACTTTAGGGAGAAGCTACCTTCAAAACATGGCAATGTCCCAAGATGCTGGGCTGCACTGAAGCCCTGCAGGCAGGCGGATGTGGACAGCAGAGTGGTATCTCCATCACTATACTCTTACCTGGAGAAGGGTGCTAGAGCAAAGTGGGCGCATGTGACCCTGCCCCTGCCACTTCCCAGTTGTTTCTTGGGGGAGAGGAATTTTTCAATGTGTTCAGCCACACTGAGCATTATATCTTTCCCATAAGTTCTCCGAAACACTTCTTGTAGCTCTGTGAGACTACAGCAGACACAATGCCTGAGGGTCCCAGGTCCCCAGACTTCTGCCTCCTGAGAACGTAGCCTGTGTGATGTCGAGTCACTTCTTTTATAGCTTCTCCAGTGTCTGATGCTAGGGCTCGGCTCACACTGTGTGGATGAACTATCCCTCTTCAGCTCCTCTGAAGCTGCTGGGCACATCATAAATATCAGATATCAGCTCCTCCTGTCTAATTTGGTTGCACCAAAAAGTCCAGGAGTCATGTGAGGCAGAGTTACAGGCAGGCAGTTTGATTGCTTCCTTTGGAGACCCAGCTAACAAATCTTGGGGTGATGAACTCTGGGATTCTCTCTACTTCCAATTACACAGATATGTGAACTCTGAATCAAATCCCTCAGCACAAAAGTGAAAAAGATGTGTCCTATCTTTGGCCAAAGAGAGAATGAAACTGAAAAAAAAGAGAGAGAGACGGTGATGTGCCAGAACTTTTACTTTTTATTAAAAGCTTAAGTGCAGATGATGAGGAACCCACCTGTTTTTGATTTTTTTAATAAAAAGTCAAATAATACCCACAAACAATTCCTTTGCAATGGTTTCAATATCAGAACCATAAAGATGAACTTTAAAGGTGCTTGTAAAAGAAAGAATATTACAATAATTTTAGTGCAAAACTCCAATATCATATTTTCTTTTATTTGAAAGAAAAAGTGGAATGTGCAGAGGATTTCTTTTTTTTCTTTCTCAGGATGCAGGAGTTTCAGTGAATCTATTTAGTCATGAGAAGGGAAAAGAGAGGAGGAAGCCAGAGAAGTGAGCAGATGCTGAGCAGAAGGGACCCTGGGAGCAGAGGCTCACTGACCACCCTGCACCAGCACCTCTCCCTCTCTGAAATCTGGAACCACAGCCTCTGCTTCCCAACAACCATACAGTGTCTGATAATGATCGTACTCCTTCACTAGCTTTGCTCTCAGTGGAGGCAGAAATAGTTTCTCCCTTTCCTGGTATTTGGAGATGGTTGGATTCAGTAAATGGGGAAAAGGCACTCAAAATTGCTGAGGGAGATGGGCAGAGTGTGGCATCTGAGGGGTTTGTGGTGGCTCACTTCCCTGTCCTGAGCAGGGCAGCCTAGAAGGTTTAACTGCTTAAAATTCCTTCCTAAACTTGAATCAAACCAAAACACAACACAGCTCCCCCTAAAAGCACTTCTTGAAAACAAATTCATGACACTGAGAGAAAACAGCCTTACCGTAATTTGAATTTTTCCTCCCAAAGTGTCAGAAACATCATAAAATTTCTTGGGCAGTATTGTGCATGGGGTTGCTCAGACCCCACAACTCACCTAGGATGCCAACAGGCAGTCAGAGTTTGGGAGAGACTCTGCCAAAGGCACAGAAAAGCAGCTCTCCAGACCAAAGGACTGTAAGGAGCAGTAGGGCTGTTGATGAGGGGCTGCAGCATCCGCCATGGTTCCATGGCTGGACCTGCAGAGAATCAATTTGCTGGTAGGGCAATGGCCTTACTCTTACTTCAGAATTTTAAAACACATGAGAAGTGATAAAGTGAACTTTAATCTCCTTTAAAATGTATTTCAAACTGGGGAATTAAAGCTGGTGAAGATTAGGAGGTGGCTGAAGAGTGTATTTCCAAAAACACTGGAAATATGAGGATTTAAAATATATTAGCAAACAGAAGTAAAGCTTTGGAAAAGCCGTGCAGGAATAATGCAAGACGGGAGCAAGTGGTGTCCTTGCACTGGCTATACCTGCCATGAGAGACCATGAGAGGCGTGGGAGATCATAGAACAATTTGGGTTGGAAGGGATATTAAAGCCAATCCAGTTCCAACCCCCCTGCCATGGGCAGGGATACCTCCCACTGCATCATGTTGCTCAAAGTCTCATCTAGTCTGGTCTTGAACACCTCCAGGGATGGGGCATTTGTGACTTCTCTGGGCAACCTATGCCAGGGCTTTAGTGCCCTCACAGTAAAAAATTTCTTCCTAAAATCTAATCTGAATCTCCCCTTTTCCAGTTTAAAACCTTTTCCCCTTGTCCTATCCCTGCACTCTCTGATAAAGAGACCCTCCCCACCTTTTTCCTGAGATGCTGGGCAGAGAGGCTTTTGCCAGCTTTGGCACTGTGCATAAAGGGAGAAATGAGAATACGGGCTTAACTGGGGCAGAAATTCTAGCAGAAACAGAGAAGTGAGTCTGAACTGAGCAGCATAAGCAGATCTGGGTTGGAGGAAAAATGCAAGGCTGACCAGTCAAAAGTGGTTTTGAGAGTGGTGGCAGAGGATTTCTCTCTGTTTCATTCCCCAATTTTCTAATTTTTTTTTCTCTGTCCAAAATTGTTTTACCAGCTCTGATTTCCTGTTTCCATCTTGGCAAAAGAGACACTCACAGAAAAATTCCTCTGCCAGGAGTCATGCTAAAAGCATCTTCAGGCAGAGACTTGCTCAGCTCTCTCTGCTGTGGTGAACTGGCAGTCATGCCAGAATAGCCTTTTTCATCTCCTTTGGAGGCTCCAAGGCCAAACAAGCAATCCCTGCACTACATGTAAAATCACAGTGGCAAGAGTCCAGTGGGCTATTTGAGAGCTTGCTGTTCCTCAGCATCACCACAGAGCTGCACAGGGGAGCAGTGCAGCATGGAAGTGTGCACAACTGGACCTTCACTGCAAAGTCCCTGCCTCAGAGACCTCCCAGTTCTCACTTCTTGCTTGTTCCACCCTTGCCTTGCAACTTGCACTCAAGGTACTCATAAACCAGCACCTGCTTTTGAAGCTTGATTAATCAGGGAGGTCAGGAGGTGGTGGAGGCTACAAGGTGGAGGCAAGAGGAAAATGCTCTGCAGCAGCTGCATGCTGAAGAGAGGCTGGTCAGGAAACTTCTGAGGATGGATGGGCTGAGGAGCATTTAACAAGTCCTTGCAGTCTGGTCAAATTCCTCCATGTGTTTGTAAATGGTAAGCAGTTTGCTTCCAGTGGCTTTGGGGCTGTTCTCATGATGATTCTATAATTCTATGGTTCTGTGCCCAGCTTTCCCCCTAGTTTCCTACTCCAGGAGTCACAGGATGATGTGTGAAACACTGCCATCAGACACAGCGATCTTTTCCACCCTGTGGGTTGTGCAGGAAATTCTGGAAATAATTGAGGATGACAAGTAAGAATTTTGCTAGTGTGATTTATGCATATATATATATATATATATATATATGTATGCATATGAATATATATTTATGCATATATATTTAAAATTCTCCTAATCTTCAGTCCTCCCTTCTGATATGTTTTGATGCCCTGAAAGTACTGGTGGAGATAAAGGTTGCTGCTCCAGTGGTGATGCTTGTGAACTATGTGCACCTTCTTATCTTTTCAACTTGGCCAGGCACCTGTGTTGTCCCACCAAGAGCAAACACAGCCATCCCACCAAAATCATTCAATTAGGGACCCTGCAGAGATGTGTCAGCAAGTGGGGGGTGCCTGCCCCCTGCTTTGGC
This sequence comes from Piaya cayana, assembly GCA_013389865.1. NCBI lineage: Eukaryota > Metazoa > Chordata > Aves > Cuculiformes > Coccyzidae > Piaya > Piaya cayana. The sequence goes on along the minus strand of WAAB01007606.1, from coordinate 272,749 downwards.
AGACCCTGCTGCCAAGGACAGGCAGGGTTCTTCTCTCCAGCCCCTCTCTGCTCACCACTTGTCCAAATAGTCATAAATCACCAACAAATTCCTGGGCCTGCTGGAGGGGTTTGGGCTTCAAAGACAGCAAGGGGCAAACAGGAACCTTTCATTAACTGTGGGAAAAGCCTTCCTGTGCCTCAAACTGCATGAAAAGTCCTTGCCAGGTATTTGAAGTGGTGGAAAAAAGGGGGGAAACATAAAGAAGGGCACAAGCGACATCATAATCTGCTTGTCTGGAGCTCTTGTCTGGTTTGCACTCATGATAATTTGTGTAAGATGGCAAAGGAAGAGTAATGAGAGTCCACACTTCTTGTGCCTTTTTATTTATTGATGTGTTTGCATGTGTGTCATCCAATTAAGTGCGAAGCTATCCAGCAGCACTAAGCTGCTGTTCATTGCTTTTTCATCCTTGGCTTTCATCGTTGTTTTGTTCTTGTTGTTAATATTGGGTTTTTAACACTGCAGAAGAAACACAAGTTTTAACAACAGTCTTAAATGTGAAGGGACGATATGGCATGATCATCTGGGATTGTCATTTCCTTTCAGTGTGACCCCAGCATCAGATGTTTGACTTTTCAGGAATCAAGGTGAAGAAGAACAAGCTCTCAGACCAGGAAAATAAGAGAGTGAACTGGACGGGTGTGGGAGGCAGATGATCTGAGCTGCCATCTGGAGTTTGGAAAACTCATCAGTGGGCAGTCTGCCAGAGCTCAACCTTGGTGATGGGTGGTCACCAAAAAAAACAAAGAAAGAGAAAGAAAACAGTCTACAAGCAGATGATTTTTCATGAGGTGGTGGGTGTCTGTTTTTCTACATGGCATAACTGCAACTTTCTTTTTTGAAAGTTGAAATTATAGTGATGTACTAAGGAGCTGCAGGGAGTGTGGGCTTTGACCACGGGTGGGATATCTGCGGATCCTGGATGTGTCCCCAGGCCACATGCAGCTTTTCTACAGGGGCTTGGTGTGTCTGGGAGGCTTTGACCTTATCCCTGTAAAGCAGTGTGGTGGCACCTTCATCAGTTGCATCTCTAGGACCACCCAAAGCAGCTGAATGGTGGTGGAGAAGGACTGGCAATCACCTGCCTCTATTTCTGTATTCTGGTGTGGTCATAGTGCCCAGGACAACATCTCCTGCAACATTTTTTGTTGTATATAGCCCATATATCTACCCTATATACATATATATGTGTGTGTGTGTGTGTATGTATTTTACACATATTTTTTCTCTTTTTATCCCTACCTCTGCTGCAAGCTGATCCTCTTTTGGTCTAAGAAATTAAGTCAATAGAGTCAATAACCTTAAGGAAACTTAGAAGAAGGAAAGCTTAAAAAAGAGAGCAAAATCCAGGATGTTTCCCAAAATGCTGAACTTCAAGTGTGGTGTCTGCTTGCCTCCTGCACATGTACAGCAAAATGATTTTCTTAACCCCCAGACAGACAAACACTTTGGATGCAGATGGGCTAGAGTCAGCAGAAGGTGCACAACTGCCTGTGATTGCATTGAACAGAACTTGGAGCAAAGTAGCACCTGGAGGTACAGACTGCATCACATTCACACCTTCTCTGGCCTTGGTCTAACTTCATCAGCCTCTAAACTCCTAGCTACTTGGAGTTACTCTGGATTTAGCAAAAGGCTCAGACTCATTAAACTCTCCTGGGTACAACCCAGACTAAGTGTCAGGGAAAGGATTAATCCACTTACCACACCTGTGCCTAGTCTGCCTTGGAGCCTACTTAAACTCTCCCCAAGGTGTTTGCTGCCTGCTGCTAATTTTAATGCTGCTGGGTGTCTTTCCTGGAGGCTGGCTGTGCTCCTGCCTAGTGATGCAAGGACTCAGCTGAACTGCCTCTGCTGCAGCTTTCCTTAAGTGAAACACACTAACGGTGTAGAGCTCCAAAACTATGAGTAGAGGTTACTGAAGGCAATTGTGGCTTGGCAGGAGGAAAGGTTTCTGAAGAAGATAATGTTAAAGCAGAACCTGAGCAAAGGTAAGACATAAAGATATAGGAAAAGGGAGAAGTAGGTACAGGGAAGCTGCACAAGAACCAATGGCTAGTCTGCTGTATGTAGTTAGGCTGGGTAAGAAAGTCTGAGCTTAGCTTTATGGTGAAGTACTACCTGGTGCTGGTTGAAAGGAGCAAAGTCCTTGTGGTGCCTCCGTGGGGGCTGGTCTTACTTCCAAACACAGGATTTAACAGTTGCCATCTTGATAGGTGTGAGGGGTGACGTTCCTCTGTGTAGAGGTGTGTAGCAGGCATTGACGCTGTTGCTCCTTTGTGCTGGGAGGAGCTGGACAGCTTGTTCCTGTGACCAACAGCACTGCAGTGCTTCATAGGTTAGTCTAAGTTTGACTAAAGGTGCTGAGCTGGCTTAGCTGGAGTCTCCCATTCTACATTTCCCACAACAGACAATTTTTCAGCTCAAACCCCTGATGCTTAAGAAAGACTTCAGGTTATTTAGTTATTTTTCTTAGAGATGGCAAATCTTAAGTTGTCTGTTCTTACTACTACAGCCCCTTTTGCAGTGTTTCAAAAGTGATGCGTTGCTGCTAGCACTGGGAGGACTCACAGCAATGTGATGAGGACACTGAGAGTGCACAGAGGGCATTAAGTCTGGGTTGACTGCTAAGATGTGCTGATGGATGCTGCTGTCCAGGCCTTCCTCCCTTGCTGTCACTTATGAAGGGATGACCCTGCAGGGGCAAAGCCACCATGAACTGCTGGAAATCCTGCTGTACTATGCACAGAGCTCCTGGGTTTAAGCAGTTTTTTTGTTAGTGAGGAATGGTGCTGTGGAACTGATCAATGAATTTTTTAATTTTTTTTTAAAGTAATGAACAGTGACTTGCACTGAGTTTTTGGAAGCTGGCCCAGGGTCTCCAGAGGACCTGGCTCTCAAATGTACTGTTGCTCAGTATAATTGAGTTTATTTTAGCTGACCATATTCTCTGAGAAGCTTGGAGCCCTGTGCACTTGTATGCACATGTGTAAGGGTACTGGCTCCTGCAGCTCAGCTATATCTCTGCATCATGTTTCCTCCTGGCTCTGAGTTTCTTGTCCCTGTGGTGGTAAAAAACATGTCACAAAGCATACCCATACTGCTCCAGCTGCTGAGATACCTCCTTCCTGCCAGTCTGATTGATGCTGTGACTTCATTGCTGCCTGTAGCAGGCAGGTGCAGGGTAAATGCTGCATTTTTGGGTAGCTGGACCAAGGAAGATCTGTTCCATGGAGATTTTGAGGCTGTGGGGATCAGGGAGGAATCGGACTGATTTTCCTCTTCCTCTGGTGTGGATACTGTTGTTTCTCTGGGATGTGTACTGAGCATCCAACTGGTGGAGGAATGGAGCATCCTCTCCTTTTAGTAGGAGCACTAATACAGGCTCTTTTCTCTGGACAATTGCTGGTTTTCTTTTTATTCCCCCCTAATTTGTTGAGCTGCAAATCGCTTTTTGGTCTGGTTAGAGTTGGGAAGCAGACTGAAAAGTTATGGGGAGGACTTTGGTTTTGTTGGAGAGATGCACACTTGAGAGATTACACGAACCTCATTTCTTTGGGAAACCAGGCTCAAACACCACAGTACATATTTTCTTAGAAAATGAACTGCTCCAAAGCATCAACTGTCTGTGTATAGGCAGGATGTTCACTGCTTAGCAAAATAACTATAATTTTCTCTTTTCTGCCCATCCAAAACAACTTCTGTAAGCTTGGATCTCAAGCAGCCTGTGAAATGCAGCTACCAAAAAAACTCAGTGTATGCAGATGCTGTTTAGTACATTACTGCTCAGTGCTGCTCTGTTGAAGAGCTGCCAGTTTGAGGAAATCAGGCAATTGGGATTTTTATTCCAGGTCTATTTAGTGCAAGCTCTAAAAGCTTTGGCTGGTGAGGTGCCTGGGGTGGGAGTACAGCAGCTCTCTGTCCTTAGGAGTTGCACCTGAGGTGTGGTTAACGTGCAGAGACAGCACAGTGCTTGATTCCCATGGGATTTATTCACACAGAAGCAGCACAATGCCATGTGGCTGTGCTGGTGACAGGTCTGGTGACTGTCACAAAGGCTCTTCATTGCCATTTGCAGTCCATGAATTGTTCAGATTTATCTTTCTGGGAGAAAAGTGAGGTCCAGTTCAGGAGAAATAGGTTGTCAGGACTCAAAGTCCTTTTGCCAAGGCTCTGTGTGACAATTAATTTAACTTGCCACTGACCTTGGACATACATGCAAAGACTTCTCGTTTACCATTAAACACTTGCTGGTGTAAATGTTAGGTAAATAATGCATGATGTCTTTAAAAAGCAAAACAATACTGTTACTGGTTTGGATGGCCACTACAGGTTCTGACACTTCAGCTGAAGTTTGTCTTTCTGATTACTCTCTAGGAAAGAAATGGTGTTGTTGGATTTTGTCAATTCTGCACTGCTTTAAGGCCCAGCACAAAGTGGAAAATTGCTTTGGAAGGGAAAAAAGGATTTGGGGGCTGCTAGGCTGAGAGAGGAGCTAAACTTGGCCCTGCCATCTCCTGGCAGATGACCTTGACCCACAGCCTTGCTTCAAGCAAGCAGTTTCTTACCCCAGTTGTACAGAGTTAACCCTGTCCCGTGCCTGATCCAGTGGCAAATGGTTTTGAATTATTGCTTATCAAGTCTGACTCCTACACCACTGATCCCCAGTTGCTGCCTGTGTCCCACAGCTCAGGGAAGAGCCCTGGCTGCAGATGTCAACGGGAACAAAAAATGAGGAAAGGGTCCTGCTAAACTCCCCAAATACCAAGAAAATTTGTCTTTGGTTCTGTTCTAGGTATCAGGGCCACCAGATTTAGGTGCCTGAACTCTTGTATACTCAAGAAATCCATTAGATCTCACCCCAGATAAGGAAGGTTAAATGGGCTCCCCCCAACATGTTCCTCTGACTCTATGTGCTTGTAGTATTCTAGGATGCTTTCTGGTCCCTGATGACTTAATTGTATTTTGTATGTGGTTTATGACTTGCAGACAGTTAATGTTATTGGCAACAGAGTAAATAAAAGGTAAATTGTGCCTGAGTTCTAAAAATAAAAGCCATGCTGTTCAGAAAAAAAAAAATAGGCACCCCAAAATCCAAGTTCTCTGGGTTTGTCTATGAAAAGCCTGAAGTTTTGCCTGGCCTCCTGCTTCTGTACTGTATTTTGTACCTATTCTCATTTGCCCAATTTAACCGCAGTTATTCATTAGCCCAGGGGTGGCTGGTTAATGGCAGTGTGAAATCAGACTCTCCCTGCTGTCAGAGGAGGAATGTCTCCAGCTCTAGAGGTGGGATTAGGGTTTGCTATAGTCCTGCCTGGTAGGAAACCTCCTTCCTGGCAGCTTCCACTTCACCGCTCGGCTGCATTCGTAAAAGTTACTTCTATTATTTATACTGCTTGGCTTGGAGGGTAGTTGCTGTATAGGCTGCTGAAGAGACCCAAGAGGCTCTGGTATTTTAAAAGGTGGGGATAAAAAGAGGGGTGGGGGGAGCAGGTTGTCTAAAAATGCAAGTCTGGCAATAGATTTGAAAATAAGGCAAATAAAAATAAGTGCTGCTCTTGGTAGAGCTGTCTATTAAAATTTCAGTTTACCAAATTTAGTCCTTCATTAGGGCTAATAGCCAAAATCATATCAGTCGTCTTTTTTTTTTTTGATCCTCCATTTAGTGTGTTTGTAGGCATTTTTATTAGATATCCCCATTGCAGCACTAAAACATGAATTTTTCCCATGTGGGATTCCCTTTTCTGTTAAGGGTGAGATTGTACCCCATTGACGTCAGTCTCTAACTTGCCATTGATCTCAATAAAGCTGGAATTTCACCCAAAATTGCATTCTATATTCTCTGAATCTTGCACGCAGGGACTTGTGTGTAGGTATGTAAAGCTTACTAGCTGGTGTTGGTGCCTTGAAGCTTAACCTTTATATTTGAGGCCTTTCGGGACACAAATGAGATGCTGAAATGTATGTGTGCAGTTGTTCCCAGTCTCTTCTGGTTAGGTTTGCATGCTGAGTCAACTCTCCATCACTGAGCCACAGTGAGAGCAGCTCAACTTTTGCTTGAGAAGAAGAAATACAGCTGTATTTACATAGTATGAGGGCTGCTGGAGTGTTTCTAGTTGTTCAGAGTTGGGTGGTGACTTTCACTGAATGGATGGAGATGATCTCATCTGCTTTCTGCTCATCATATAGCTAGATTTGTTTAACTCAATAGATAAATGAATAATAACTTTAGAACCTCATGTATCTGAATATAAAAAAATCTGCATTTCTTCATTGTTCAGGATGGACCAGATAAGTGGTATGGCTTGCAAAGCTGTTCCCTGCCTCAAAGACATGTCCTTGATTTTTTTTATCTTTATTTGAACACTCTCAGAGGAGCAGACTGGGACCTGAGACATGTGGTGCCTGTGCATGCAGGAAATCTGTGTCAGAGTTGGGCTATGAAACAAGAGCTAAATCCTCTGCTAGTGCTTTAACCACAAACTCACGCTTTCCAATATACTATGTTTTTCCTCATGTCCAAAACTCGTTCTAGTGTCTGGAGCAGCTGAACATCTGGTATTAACTGCTCATCCCAGCACTGGGTTTTGGAAAAAGAGCTGAAAGTACTTGAGTAGTCATACCCCAAACAGATGAGTTTATCCCTCTGACTGTCTCACTTCAGTTTCTTCTGTTTCTCTCACTCTTTTGCTATCTGTCTCTTCCAGGACCAGCCAAACAACCTTTTTGAATGACTGGAGCTTTGTGTGGGACAAGGGGTAGGAAAGAATCACTGCTGTCCACTAGAGGGATGGTCATCACGTAATTAAGGTAAGGTTTTCTCACCTTTTCTGTTGTTGTCTTTGTACTGTGTTAAAAAAAATAGCTCTGGCTCTGAGCAGCAGTTGGTTCAGCCCAACATCCTGTGGCTGATATTGGTCGATAATAAAAAATGAGACTATGCATAAGAAATGCCAGGTCCAGGGGTTCTTCCTGTCCAGTTTTGCCCTGGGGAGTACAGGCAGGAGTTGTTGCTTTCCTGTACATCAAACCGACCACATTGACCTGCTGTGGTCCAGGAACAGCATCTGTGTGTTACAATGGGTTTATGTCTGATCTAGCACCTCCAGGCTCTGAGCACACATGCTTCCCACTGTTTCTGCTGCAAAGGCACACATGAGAGTTTGCTATCATGTGTGATTTGCAGATAGTAGTGATGCACAGTGCACCAGAACAGCAGAGAGAGGTGTTGGCATCTGAGCTGGGTCTGTCCTGATTTAGGAAGTCTGGGAAATGTAGCATGACATAAGGCACATGTGACCAGCACTGAGGTCTCTGACAAACATGGAGCCTGAGATATACAATGCCTTAAAGAAATAACAGAAAAGCTGGGATTTTATCATATAGCCAGCAGTGTCCTTTCCATCCACTAGACATTTTAGCATTTTGATGGAGTTTTAACCTAAATTAGAGTGGAAAGTCGGAATTTTGTGTTATAAGAGTCTTCATGTTTTATAAGCAAAATATTTTAGGATATTAAAGCCTGAAATATTTTGACTCAAGTGACTTCTCTAAATTGAATATTTCATCTTAAAATATCTTCTCATAAAATAAAGGAAAACATAGTGGAAGTCAGGTTTTCCTGCAGAGACGTTGATTTTGATGGAACTGCCTATTTTGATGAAAAATGTTTAGCAGAAAATGTTTAATCAACGTGACTGTTAGGAAATGCCACTCTGCACTTCTGTGGACACACCATTTCAGCTTGAAATAGCACTGTATTTGATATTCAAATATCTTCTTACACAAGAGCATGCATTGTGTCTCAGTGAGCTGAAAGGGAGCATTGCTCTTGTTGCACTGTGGTCTTGAACTGTGGCTTGTCTGTTGTACAAATGCATATCTATATTGTAGCAATTATTGTGAGGATGTGCAAGGGTGGCAGATATCAAATAAGAATTAAAATTTTGCCTTTTTTTTTTTTAATATGTACCCTGCTTTGAAACAGGCATTGTCCCATCTTCAGTCAGGATGTCAGACTTAGATGTCTCTATTCATAGTCTTCGAAGTAAGAAGATGGGAAGACAGTTCTGATTAAACCTGTGTTGGGTTGGTTTTCCATGGATATTCATGGGTATAGGATTTCAGCCTCTGGTTTGAGGCCATGGGAGCAAGTATTCCTGGATAAAGCTTTTGAGGTGGGAGTTTCATTGCTGCTTTACCATCACTGTTATTAAAGTTGAGGCATGACTGCATCCTACCTTGAGCTCTCTAAGCCTATGTTCTTGGTGTCTTCTGCCTGGTGCTTCCTCCCCGCTAAGTTTACCAGCAAGTTTCCCAAGTGACAGGGGACAAGACGAGAGGGAATGGCTTCAAGCTCCACCAGGGGAGGTTTAGGCTGGACATCAGGAAAAAAAATTTCATGGAAAGGGTCATTTGGCACTGGAACAGGCTGCCCAGGGAGGTGGTTGAGTCACATTCCCTGAAGGTGTTTAAGGGATGGGTGGATGAGGTGATGAGGGGAAGGGTTTAGTGATTGATAGGAATGGTTGGACTCGATGATCCAGTGGGTCTTTTCCAATCTGATAATTCTATAATTCTATGAAATAGCACAGAACATGGGTGAAATGAGGCAATGTGAGTCTTGTAGCATTGTCAGGTGTGCTTCCTTGAGCAGTACATGTTGCAGCACTGGCAGTGTGCAGCTCAACTAGCTGCCCTGCAAGAAGGAGCAGATTTACCAGTGGGAAAACAGAGTGGTATCCTCCTGTCCCCATTTAACAGAGGACTCAGTTGTCCTCGTGGGTCCCTTCCAACTCAGGACATTCTATGATTTTATGTTGGTGAAACTCTTGCAGTCTTTTTATCACACCCTACACCAGCTCAGTGCCCTGAATGAGCAAGCCTAACAGCAGGCAGAGGTTTGTGTTGCTCTACCTGTGATTCCCATCTTGAAACAAAGGTAAATCTTAATATTGATAGACTGGAAGATCTTCAAAATACACCAATAAAAAAACCCCTCTCTCTGTAATAATGTACAGATTCTTAAGCCTCTGGGAGAGAAGGGATGAGATTTTTTTTTTAATTTAGAGCTGAATGAAAATGATTATATGGGCAGAAAGTGCAGTTGAGAGAATGAAGAGCGATTTGGGATCAAGATTCACTAGTGCCTCTACTGGAAAGCAGTTCTTATTTAACTTGAAAAACATGCCAATAACAGAAAACATAACTCATCTTGTGAAAGTTATGGTTGGCTGTAAAAGAGAATACAAAAATTTTCCTACTCGAGCTGAAATGTTTTTCTTTTAATTCTTTGGTATTCTCTCTGCAGCATTATAAACTCAAATTCATGGCTCAGCTTGGGCTACAAGATCTAGCTGTGCTTAGCAGAACAGGGTCTACTTTCAAGATTTTTAAAATTTTAAGTCATACACCTTCCAGAGCATTAAAACCCACCATATGTCAGTTGGGTGTTTTTGCATTTATGAGACCTATGGCTTTAGGGGAAAGGCAAAGAGGAAGATTGGAAGGTAAATAGCTAACTAAATGGGTTTTTACTGCTGCATGTTGTTTTAAATATCCTTTAAAAAAACCTAATATTGTAAACTGAGATGGGTTCTGAGTTCAGGGGATTGCAGATGTCATTTATTTTCCTTCCAGGTAGTTCTCTTGGACCTTATAGTTCCGGTTGTGATTTTAACGTTGAGAGGTTAAATGGAACCGTATGCAATTTACCATTGGGCAATATAACGATGTGGATTTTGAAGTACATGGAGCCTCCCCCAATTTTTGTTAGGAAATGACTTCCTGTGGAGGTCCCTTATGTTTTTAGAGCTACATAACCCATCAGCCTTGTTTTCACCATGGACCGCCACCATATGAAAATGGTGTCTCTGTAGATACTGTGCTTTCTTTGCAGGGCAGGAATTGCTGCTGCAGGGGCTTTGGGGACCTGGGGATGGGGAAACTGTGTCTGCTTGTGGAGCTGGGTGAGGTGCTGTAACCCTGCCTTCGTGCTCCATTCCTGCTGCCAGTGTTGACCCACCATCTCCAAGCTGGACTTTGCACTATGTTGAATATGTCATCGTCTTGGGCATTGCTTGCTTTTTAAAATAATGTGAAACAAATGCTTTGGAAACTTCCAAGGAAGAGAGTGAAAACAAATCTCAGTTATGTTTTTGTTCTGGTGTCTTGAAACCCACAGTATCATCCCAGATTTTTGCTTTCTTCAAATCATTACGTAACAGGATATCACTTCCCATGGAGCATCTACTCCCTTCTGTGACACACTTTTAATTTCATGAGAACTGTTTTGTTCTCTGAAAATAAGTCTAACCCCCATTTTCCAATCCACTCCACTTAACATATGTAATGCATTTACTGGGTGTAAGGAGTATAATTCTAATACACCTGACAAATAAGCACAGAGCATTAATTATGGCTTGCTTTCTAGCTGCATGGTAGTTGTATGTTATTACCATGCTTGCAAAGTCAAAAGCTTGGATATTTACTGTATGTGTTAGCAGGACTTATTCTGGAGACTTATAATAAGTCTTTATAACCACATATGGCTGAGTTATAAATATCTGTAAAGACCAGGGAAAAAAGCAACCATCATACAGAAAGGTGTCTTCATGGCTCTAAGGGCTTGATGCTATTTTCTAAGCGTTTGATAGTATTTATGATATAGCATACTTTTTTTTTAGTGGGAATGAGTTATTTTGGAAAATGAAGGGGAATTACATCAACAATCAAGTGATCTAGGAATATTTACCAATAGCCTGAAGAAAACCTATTTTATTTAGAGAATTTTTTTTTACCTAACTATACTTCTAACCTGAAAGCCATGAAATGCAAAAGCTAAAAATCTTGATAAAGAGCAAGTTTGACAGCCTCAGAGCCCTATCCTTCCCCAGAATGTTTTTTTCTGCATCCTGCAACAGGTCAGTGCTACAAGCTTCAGCACTACAAGAGCAGCTTATTGAGTCTTTAAATGTCTTGCTTCTAGACTGGGGGAGAGTTAAAACCAAAAGCTCAGGGATGTCCAAGCAATTAAAAAAATAGAATAAAATATGGAAATAATTTTTTTAAGGGCTTGCTTTTTAGTCTTCCTTCTTCTGAGCTGGATAACCCTGAGTGTGTGTGGTACTGCAGCTGTGTTAGGGCTGCAGGGCAGGGACAGGTGCACAACAGTGCTCACCTGCATTTCTGTGCAGAGAAGATCTGGAACTAAACGTTTAAGTGAATACAAAAATAACACTTTTCACCTTGCTAGTGTCTACCAGACAGCATTGATATCTAACCATAAGGTTTTGTAGAAGCCTGCCTGGCCCCTTTCATACTTTAGAACTGATGTAGCTCCAATTACTCTTTCCTGGTTAAAAAAAATGCTTAATTTGCTTTCAAGAGATAAGCTGTCCTTGCAGATGCTCTCCTGCTGCATCTCTGCTGCTGGATGGCCAGATAGTTGTTTTTTCAGTGACAACTCGTAGTTAATAATAACAAAATACATGCAACAAAGAGCTCTCCTATGAGGAAAAAAGAAACAGTGCCGGAGAATACCAGACAGGCTAGGCAGATATTCATCTGATGTTCATAATTCATAAAATATAGATTGCTTGCAAAGTAAATGATTTATCATAGAAAAATAAAGCATGGTTTCCTATAGGGTCCTTGTCAGAGACCTTGCATTTATTTATCTTCTCAGCATGGCTGTTTGGAAAATGTATTTCTTGTGAAATATTAAACGTGCTTTCTATTTTTGAAAAACTGTCAACATTTTTGGAGAAAGAGAAATAGAATTAACTAAAAAGAAATCTGGAAATCTGCAAGTGAGGAGGGAACCTACAGGTTTTTTTGTCTTTTAACAGGGGCAAATTTTACAAGTGCCAGTAAAATTTTTGTTCTTTTTTGGGGGGTGATACTTCCTGATCAGCTACAATTCAAAAGACCTAAATGTTTGTGCAGGATAGCTTCCTTGAGATCTGATATTAGTACTTTATGCTGGAATGCTATCACTCCGAATTCCCTGTTTTCCTCCTGATCCGGCTGGCAGGTCTGTGTGGCAGTTGCAAATGTGCCGCAGGAAGATTTATGGCACATGCTGCCTGTCAGTATTCAGCTAAGAGCATCTCGCATTTTAAATGACAGTTGGATATATTTTATCTAAAGTATTGCAATAATAGAAATGCAACGACGCATTATATCTTTCATTTCACAATGGAGGTAATTAGGGCTTTCAAGAGGCAGAAGAAAGTTCTGTTTTGGCAAGTTGGGTGCTCATTCAATGATGAACAAAATGCTCTTTTGCAAGGGTCATTTTCAGCAGAAATGCAATTATTTAATTACTGAGAAAAGCAGTGCTGCAAGTAGTATACAATTTAATGTGTACAAATAGCTGTATGGTTTATTAATATTTTTTTCCCTGCAGGCTTTTCCCCACACATACAAAGTTTGTATTTGTGCAATGTTACATACCTAGTTGAGAAGCCTTAAGGACCTCAGCAGTGTGAAATAAATACCACATGCTACTAGTGTTTGCCTTCATGTGTGATCAGAAATGTCATTTCTGGGCTGTTCAGATAAACACCACCAATTGGAGCTTAAGAGCTCCCTGTCCTTGATAAATATTTATTATTTTTATGATTTTTTTTTCCCCAGTAACTGCGTTTATAACGTCCAGAAATGGTACTTTTACTAAAGAAGGCTGTCACTTCTTTCTGGAGCATGGGGTTTCTGTCTCACCAAGGTACAAGCAATGCTGGCAAGAGGCAGGAATTCCTTGGTGGTGGTTGGTTTAAGCTATTTTATTCTGTGTAAAAATATCATAGAATTATATAGTAGAGTATGAATTTTTTTTCAGCCTTGCAGGTACATGAAAACAATATCTGATTGCCAAAAGCCTCTGGAAATGTATGAGAGTCTTTGTCTGAACAGGGTTTGCATCAAGCAATGCAATATCAGATTGATAAATCAGTTTTAGGACTTCCAGCATAGCCATTAGTTCCTTTTATATCCGTTGTATTAAGTGATGCTAATTGCTGTCAGTGTACCTTTGTTCTGCCAGCTGCAGGTTTTCAATGGCAACTGGTTTCAGATTTTTTTAAAGACCAGTCACATCCAATTGAATTCAGAAATGCACAGGGCAATATTTCCCAAAGCACTTACTGTGGGCTGGTGTGTCTGCCTGCTGGTGTATTTTTCATGGACATTGTTATACTACTATGAATTGCCAGGTCCTGGAGTGATGTTATTTGAGATTTTTCTCCTTTCACTCTAAAGTAATTTTCTAGCGATTTTGGTTAATAGAAATATTGAAATATGGGGAGCACAGAGAAGCTGAGTCTCTTCTATTTGAAGCTAAGTAGTCTTCTGGGGATGATGGATGTGCTGCTGTGGCTGGTAGAGTAACAAAACTGTGCTGTTTTACCTGCTTGTCTGAACCAACACTGTGGGTGATGAGAACGTGTGGAGAAGTTGCACTGGGATAGGAGAGTGGATTCCTCCTGGAGGAAGGCTTGTCTTGCGTGACCTTCAAGACTGGTGTCCGTTTTTTAATTTCTTTACATAAGGTCTGCCACATCCCCAGTATGAGAGGAATTTCAGGCTCTTCAGCATGAGGTATTTATATGCTCATATTAAGAGCCTGGGCACCTCTTTCTCCTCACTGCAATGTTTGCTGCCAGTTTATTAACAGCAGTAGCTCTGCGCATGTTTGTTTCTAAGAGTGATTAAAGCACTCAAGACTTTTTTCACTCTAAGATATGTTGTGATGTGCTGAGGAAGAAGAGGGACTGGCAATATTTTTCTGATAGCAATCTTGCGTCTAGCTTTGCACAGGGGAAAGATCAAAAATGAAGTCACTGAAAAGCAGCTTTCGCCCTGGGTGGCTGAGAGGATGGACCATTCCCAGCGTCTCAGTTGGGCAGTTTCCTCAGTGGAAGATGACTTTTTTTGCACAGGTCCTCCATGTGTTGTTCAGCTGCCTGATGGGTTGGTCTGTACCGCCCGTCTGCAAGTTCTCTGCTAATAAACAAAGTCTGGTCCTCAGGGCAAAGCTTCTCTTAAAGCCACTGAGAGACTTTTGGGAGCCTGCCCTCTGCGTTTCCTTGGGGCTGCTGCAGCCACTGGTCACGATTGAAAGCAGTTTCTGAGCTGCTGTAACTTATATCTGGTGCATGGAAGTAAACTGATTTCAGTTTATTTTAAAACTTCATGTTGTAAATTTAAGTAGTAAAGTTTAATCTACTGACAGATGTGAATCAACGCCTTGGAAGTCTGAGCTCTATGCTGGGGCAGCTGAGATATGAGCTCCTTGCTTTCACCTCTGTTTCCAGGGCATCATCTCTTCCCACAGATTTGGTGGAGCTTCAGCTCCACAACCCGTGTCCTGCAGAGCTGTACTGGGCTGCTAAAAGATGCCCTGCTGCCAAATCCACCATGTAGGCAGGGAAACCTCACAGAAGACTGAGATAGGCTAATGAGACTTTGCCCACTCCACTCCCTCCATTTACTAGACCCGATTCCCATTGCTCTTGGGTCGTGGCTACTCCAGCCCTGAGTTTTCCATTATGCCACAGGTGGAGGGCTCTTTTTTTTTTTTTAATTCAATTATTTGTTGGATATCCATGAGATCTGAGCTGATGCTTTGGAGGGAAGCCGGTTTCTGTAGGAGCAGGTTCAAGTCAAAGTGGTATGCCAGAAGATCCAGTATTGAATGGACCCACCTGGCCCTTTGACCTGGAGGTGACTCACTTACGCTCTGTTATTTACAGACATTGTGACATGTCTTCCTACATAAGTTGATTCATAATATGAAAGAGCAGAGTCATATGTTTAACCTTAGCTCCTTTTGTGCTGTGTTCAAGTTTTGCTGTTAGATGTGCCCTTCATGCACCTTGTGGTCTTTTAACTGATTTAAAATAATTTAAGTGTTACTTTATTGATTGTAATAAAAAAAAGTATTGCCCCTTTTCTACTGGCAAGCATTCAATCTGGAAGATTTTAAGTGTGTGCATGTTTCAGTCACACTTATTTCATTTGTCAGGCAGAGTCATGAGGCATGTTTTACAGTAGAGCTATGTCTGGAAAAGACACTGTTAGACATCTATTAACACATGTAAAGCAGAGGAGATGACACATTTATCTGCATAAATCTGGATGTTTCATATGTCAGTAGAGATAAGCATTAAACCGCTAAAGCTCAACGCCTTTGGATAATGGCAAGATTGCTGAAATTTGAGGTGATGGACAAAGAGAGGGTGGAGGTATTGTGTCTGCTGCCAGCCGCATGGGTTGTATCCATGGCTTCATCTTCATGCCTGGAACAGCACCATGAGTCAAGGCTTTAGCAATATGCCTCTTAGGCTTCCTGCTCTGGCAAGCGAGAAGGGAGCTGTGCTTTATGCAATCTGGAAGGCTGTGCTAATGAAGATCTCTCTGGGCATATGGATCCCATTTGCAAGAAGCGGTGAGAATATCCAGGTCAGCCTGTATATGCTGGGGTGTCTGTCTGTCCATCTGTTTTCACATGACTGGCGAATGATGGAACCCTCCAGACCCAAAGGATCGTAAATCTCCGCGATGAGCGTGGCCGCTTTTCCCATCCGTCATAAAACAATGAATTAAATTCATGCCTGTCAAAATACGCTGCTGCGAGCTCGCCTTCTCCTGTGGCTGGAGGAATACAAAGCCCCATCTCATTGCCGTAATTTATGGCCTCCTGGGGAGATTTGGGTGATTAGGGCTTGGCCCACCAACACACAGAAAAACAGTAGGAACTCCAATAACTCCAAATGGAAATCTTGGGTCAAATTTATCAAACAAATCAGAGAGAAATCTATTTCTGTTTGGAGAAGGAGGAGATATATTACATGTTTAGTAGACGAGTACAGCTCTGGAACATTCGGCTATTCGGTATTTGTGAGTTTTGGAATTTCTAGCTTAAATAGTATCACCAGAGGACATGTGATGTATTAGACATGAGCACGTTTTTAGCCAAATAAAATATACAACTGCAAGCAAAGAGGTTTTTCAATGTTAACAACAACATATTTGTGCAAATGATGTAACTGAAAATTTTCTAGGTATAACTTAAAAAAGCAGAGTTTTTTAGTGCTGGAAAAATACATAAGGGGGTGGGGGAGGAAGATATAATGTACAGAAGTGGGTGACAAAAAATCCAGAGCTGGGGGAGGAGAAAGTGATAAGGTGCTATTATTCCACTTACGGAAATTTATACTGGTGTTTAATATTTGATATTTGGACACACTTTTTAAAGATCAATCTCTCATTTTACCTGAACAAGAGCATTAATCTGAAACACATGCTGGCCGTACTGTTTTCCTACCAAAAATACTGTTTGCTGTTAGAGATGTGCTGAAAAACGAACACAGATAAGTGAGGGTGTGCGACGAAAGACATGCATGCTTCCACTCTGTTGGGATGTCTTGGCACCCACCCTAGTGCTGGGGCTCCTTTGTGTTTACTTGGAGATGTTCCTGGCATGCTGAAGAGCCCTCGGATGGGCAGGACAGTTATGTTCCTGGATGATAACCTCATCTGATAGCTGCTGTGTTGCAATCCTGTTTCTCTGCCAGTTGGGATGTTATTTATGTGTTTTAACAGTGATGCATATGCACACTGGGAGGGGGAAATCTGCTGGTTCACACCATAGCAGGAACAAATTACAGAAGGAACAACAAGCAGAGAGGGAGCCCGAGGCATTGCAAGGACCTGGGATGCACCAGGAAACACACAGTGTGCAGGCATGTGCATGTGTGTGTTTGCCTTGAAAAATTCTGTAGACTGTGATGCTGACTGCTATGTGGTCCTCAAGAACCAAGTGCAATTTTGTTGTGGATTTAGTTTTCAAACAGGCTGTGAAGACATTCATATCACAAAAAAAGTTAAAAGGGTTCTTAAAAGATGTTTGTTTGTTAGAGATTTATTTCTCTCTGCCATGTACCTGGGCTGGTGTCTCTCTCTGATCCATAATCTGTTGAAAACACCCCACTGGGTTTTCTCTTTGAGGTCTATAGGCTTAAACAGGATCTGCTGCTCCTGTGTGACCCATCAATAGATTCAGTGGGGTAACTCCTTGGTAGTAGGAGACAGGGCTTGAACAGCATCTGCATGTATTGCAAGCACATTCTAATAACACTTTGAGGGGGAAACGCTTTCTAATTGCACTCCATTAGCATCTATAGGAGAAGTAACCTGCATAATCTAAAGGCACTGGTTTATTGGTTCACACTTCATAAAATAAGTTGCTGTTAGTTTTATTGCAGCCTTGTTTTTTTCTGTTTAATGGGGGAAGAGGTAGTTCTTTACATGACAGCCTCCATTACCTGTCCAAGCTACACGGAGGCTCCACGCTGCAGCCTGCTCAGCTGCTTGTAAGGCTCTGCTAAATAGAAACACATGTTTGGAGTGGGGAAGACTGCTTTTGCCATTTCTGCAAGGCTGCTGCTTTGCAAAGGCAGGGGTTATGCAAGCTACTGTGTTTGCATCTCAGCAAAACAACAGGGGAACTGAGCAGGACCATGGGACTTACAAAAACAGCAGGAAAAAAAGGTTGGATGCATCATGCAGTGCTGCCCTAGCACAGGTGGGAGCAGTGAGTAAGACTATGAACCGCGCGGAGGAGTTGCAGGGCCTCACCCTTTTGGAAATACATGTTGATTATTTCTTTTATTTATATAAGGCAGGAAATGCATTTTCTACTGTAGCAATAATATTTGAACATTAAAAAGCTATTCTTCTCCCAAATCGGGATAAAAAGTTGATTTCAAAATAGCTTGTATACTCATAAGTTTTTTGGAGAGTGATGTTTTTGGGTTGTTTCCACTGCTTTATTTTGATCAGGTTAAAACATCTTCCTTTGCCCACCCTACATTATTATTATTTTTAGCAACTATAATTAGGTCTAAAAATTGAAGTTGTTGGAAATGAAACAATGTTTTCTGAAAGCAATGAAATCTATAAGATCAACATATTTTTGACTCCAGAAGTTGTTTGTAGCAGAGAAAAAAAAAAGCACTGAACCCAACTCTTTATGCTGTAAAACATAGATTTCATAAGCTGAGGATTCTTTTTGAAATCATGTCTTGTTCTTTGAATTTCCTCATTCAGGAAAAATGGAACAAAAACTATTAGGAGGGGAACAGAAAAATCACACTGAAGTGATGTAGATACACTCAGAGCATCTCAGCCAAGAGCTCATTGCTGCTTCCTGGATTATGTCTGTCTTCCAGTCTGTAGAACTTGCCCCGAATTAAATATTGAACCAACCAGTGAAACACCAGAGAGTTGAGGCTGAGGTGAAGCTGAGCAGATGCCAGCAGCCTCTTTCAGGATCTTTATTAACTCCAGAAAATCTTCCTGGGACCCACCTGACTGAGGCCCTGGGTAGCACTTCCGAGTGGCTGTTTTTATCATCACAGGGCTTCTGGCTCAGCTGTCAGTTGTCATTCTGTGTAGCTAGGGGCTTGGTTGGTAAAGTCATCTCAAAATAGGGAAATGATGACTGTTAAGCCATTTGCCTGCTCCCACCTTGTTCTCTCCCTCCTATCAGAAGAGGAAAGCAGCTGTGGGATTTTTTCTTGTAGTGAGATTCACAAGCAAATAAGACCAATGAAATACAGTCCTGTATAATTTAAGTTATTTGGGAAGGAGTATTTGTCTAGGAAGTGCTCCCAGTGTCAGTGAGAGAGACTATTGGGAGGTGTTTGGGAAGAGGTTGCTGCAGAACACCAATGCCACTAATTTATACAGCAAAAGCAATTATTTGAAACAGTGAAGGGTGGGAGGAATGGGTGGAGAGCCACACTCTTTATGAAACAATATATATTAATACAGAAAATAATTACAAGAACTATCAGCAAAGCAAACATACCTCTGCATGGCTTAAATTCCTGCATTGTCTCTTGCTTACCAGTGAACCAGCATGTCTTGCAGGTCTGCAGCACGCAGGAGTGCTGGGCAGCTAACCTGTGAATTACATTATACAAGGCATCAGTTATTTATGACAAGCATCTCTGAAAATGAAGGCAAGGGTCCCATGCCTGGCAGCAATTTCAGTATTTCGGAAATAGTTTAAGTGTATGGTAGCCATGTGGAATCAAAGCTGCCACAAATCATTTCCAGCCGCCTGGAGCAGCAACCTGCGCCGACACCTCCAGTGAAGGTCTCACACCTGTGATGACCCACTGGACCTATCTCCTTGGGGGACAGGGGTGAGAGTGAGCAGCACGGGGTGCAGTCCCACAGGCTTCAAGGCTTGGGTGAAACCCAATCCCATTTGATAAATTCAAACCAAAATTTGACGTGGTTTGAGTATCTCTCCTAAGTTTTTTGGTTTTTTCCACAAATATTCAAGCTGGTAGGACTAGTTTTGGGACTGCAAGCAGTAGCATATTCCACATTTCTGTAGAGTAGTTTGATTCAAGTGTCTTATTCTTCACAACAGCTCCTGTGAGGGAACCAAAAAGCCCTCTTTAAATAGGTGCAGGATTGTTTGTGACCTTTAAATTAATTCGTTAAGGATCTAGGGGAAGGAACCACATGAGGAAAAAGTGGATCACAGCCTTTGAATATATCAAGGCAGGTTTTCAGCTGCATATTGACAGTGTAAGAGGCAGTGCTGAGCAATTCATCCTGCTTCATCAAAGTTCAGTGCCTCATCTGCCACAGAATGAGAAGGAAAACCACAATTTAAAAATCTTTGTCTTGGATGGTAGCTTACAGCATTTTAGTGATTTTGGCTTGCATATGCTTTCTGTGTATGTGGTTTAAAGCAGGCAATTATTTACTTGATTCATGGGTACCTGGAGTTCCTAGGTCCTCTGAGGGGGTACAAAAATGTTGGGAGAAACTGCAATAACTGGGGGGAAAAAAGCTCAGCTTTTGCAGAGGTTCATTTCTTTACCAAACAGAGCATGTAGCCAGAGGGGCACCGGTGCATCTCTAATCCTACAGCTTTGCATTCACATTTGTTTAGGTGATTATTTGTCTCTTTTTTTTTCTTCCTTGTAATGGTGTGATTTTAATATTGCTTGTGCTACCACAACACTTGCTAATTGTTCCATAGGCTAACAAAGCCATGGGCATAAATGGGTTTATGCGCCTGTCTCACACTGGATTTTTTAGATCCTCTGCTGGGAACCAAAAAAAAAAAAAAAAAAGAAAATCCTTTATGTAGCTTCCATTCACAATTTTTCTATAAATTCAAATGAATTTATTTAAGGACTCCCTGGCCAAAGGATGCAGTGTGTTTCTGTGTCTCCTGGACTTTGCCTGCCCATGAAGACAATGTAGTTGTTTTAAATTATCAAGGATGCTTTACATTCAGGGTAAAACCCTCCAAAGTCAAGAGAGATAAAAACAAGGGAGCAGGGTTCCTAGAGTTCATTCTGACAGTTATTTTTAAAAATAACTCCTTATATTTACCTTTCTTACGTTAAACCACAGCAGAAAACACTTGTAACTCAATGTAAGACACTTACACTATTCAGCTTCAGTCATGCAGCTCAGGCATACAAACGAGCTCCAGGTTTTATATGCAGTTCATTCTTCATATTGCCTTTCTTGGTTTGTTTATGTTAGCTTAGCCTCCATCAAAATGATGTCTTAATTAAATCTGAAAAATGGACATTTGACTTTATTTTAAGTGATGATTTCATTCTGCATGGGTATAAATTTAAGTTATACATAACAGGCATGCTTTCTGCACAGCTCATTCCTGGATTATATATATTTAAATGACAGCATTTTTTCTCTCCATATTTTTCAGCTATTTGTTTAAAAAAAAAAAAACAACAAAAACCAAGCCAACCACTGCATGTTCAGCTCATATTGAAATGAAAATCTGTAAAAGATTTCTAGCCCTGTATCTGAATGATAGGCCTGTCATGCACAGCGTAATTCAGTGTTTCTTTTGGAGAGTAAATCCTGACAGTAACAGGTATGTGTTCAAGCTGTGTCTGCTTGTGAACCTCAAGTTCTCTCATGTGCAGAGCATTAGCACCAAAGTGTTGGGTCTTGTAGGTACTGAGAAGCCCCAAAACACTGGATCTGAGCTGCCCATTTGGCTTTTGGTCACTGTCATGGTCCCCCAGCCATAAGGCTAAATTCTGATGTTAGGATTTTTTGTTTCCTGCAGCAAAGGAGGTGTCCATGGACCTTGATTGGTGGCTTGTGGGAGAAGGTGCAGCATTGTGCCGTTATTAAGGGCTAACTTTTAACCCTGGGTTTTGTTTAAGTATCGTGTCATTTCAAACTAAGCACCTGGCTAAACTTGCTGTTTGCAGAAGTTGTGTGTTTATGAGAAAATAAATGACCCAGATATGAAGTACCTTCTCTTTCCCCCCTCCTGCAACTATCCAAGCCCTGTTTGTGGAATTCTGGATTTTACATTTCCAACAACTGTGTCTGCTGTGCCTCTTGAATGATCCCTCCTCCACCAAATAGAGAACAGAGGCCTTTAAAATGTGGAAAATTAAGAAAATGCAGAACACATCATTAAATCATATACTCAGGAAGCTGTGGCAATCTTTCCTTCCACTCACAGAAGGTCCACTATAACTGAAATCTATATTTTAATGATTTCCAGTTTGGATGCCCCCAATGTGCAATAGAGAACCTCCAATGTTTGCCATAGAATGAAAGGGAAAATTGGGTGGTAAAAAGAAGAATGCTGCAGCTAATGTGGAACAGTTGCACATTTATATTCCACATTGCCCTGAGCAAAACTCTTCCTTTTATTTTGGAGAAAAAGCAATTGCTTTGCTCCTTGCGTACAGTGACTGTGCTTGCGTTATGTTTGCTCATCGGCTCTGACAGGTTTACCTGGAGCAGCTTTTTGAAGCAGCTACTTTCCCAATATCCACTGGCCTTGTAACTATTCTACATTATGGGGTCACAGCATATAAAGTTCCTCTGGTCTTTCAAGATGTTCAGCAGACAGGGGGAACTGCTGTTGTATTTTACTTTTTGTGTAGCATTTCCAGTGCAGAGAGCTGGAATAACTGCAAACTCTGTTTTGCTTAGGTCCATTGCGGCATGTAGCACGCTCCTTGGGCTAGCCCAGGACAAAGCCACTGACTTATTTCAAGTGAAATATTGGCACATTCTATACTGTATGTTCAGATCGAGATGTGGACAACCACTTCAATGTATGTACTTGTCAAGTACGGCAAGTCTGTATTATGGGCTTTTTTTCGTCAATACATTATTATTATTATTATTATTATTATTATTATTATTATTATTATCATCTCACTAAAAGTCTATTTGATTTGCTTGTGGCATTTTTTTATCACATCAAAGATTACCCTTGGAAAATTAAGAATATTAAAAACTACTTTTAAAATTCTTTTCTCAGACAAAACAGTTTAATAGTCACATAACTATGTATTTGTGTATGTAAGCATATGCACACATGCATTTCTATGCTTCCTTTCCCCAAACAACTGAATTCACAAACATTTATTTTTACTAACCAGAAATTATCAGACATATAACCATTGCATTGGACAAGGAATGGATGTCACATTGACACTTTACACCAGATGAAGAAATGCAGAAAAGAATGTAAATTGGAAAACTAAATGTTAAATTATTGTGATAGATTTAACATCAAGATATATTTAATATGAAGTTGTAGTCATAGGAGCATGCCTTATTTTATTTTTCTCACTATTGTCATGCAAAGTGATACTGATTTTTTGAAATGGCATTTCTGGGATTTAAGATTTAGCGATGCTAAGACTGGGACACATAGCCTAGGGAGAACCCAATACATCCATCCCAAAGAGCGAAGAACCTTTCTTTTCTTTGTCGCTGTGCCACTGGCTGGATGCTTGTATGACTCTGTAGGAGTTAAGTTTCCTTCCCTGGCTTTGCTCTTTCCCAGGATAAATTCATGTAAATTGAACTTGGCTAGTGGTGTCTATATAAGCACATTTTTGTGATTCCCCTGTTATAGGCAATGTATTTGCAGCTTTTCTTTGCTGCTTCAGTGCTAGCAGGGAAAGGGTCAGAGACTCCAGTGGTGCTGCCCATAGGGATCAGCACTGCATCTCCACATTGCCTGCATCTTCAGGGCAAATCCTTCCTCTCATTTGGGAAACCGCTGTTAAATTTCCAGCTTCCTCATGGCTTTGTGCTCTCTGAGCATCAAGACATACTAAAAAAAAAAAAAGGCTGTTGCTCTCTGGTTTGGTGGCTGTTGTGTCTAAGTTCACCTCACATAACTGTTGTGTGTAATGTGTTTCCAAAGCTTTCAAGGGAAAGCACATTGCAAATTACTCTTGGGAACATACAATTAGCTCTCCTCGCTGCTACTTCCCTAACTGGAAATCACCACAATTTAGCATCATCTCTAAGCCCGTTTGTTTCCAACCTCTGTTTTGGGATGGAATTGCTCACTTTCCCACAACTGCATTATCCTTACACTCTACCCCTTAGGATTATTCACTGAGTGAAGAGGATGTAAATGCAGACATATTCCTGCCATATTTCTGTGGCT
Source organism: Piaya cayana (assembly GCA_013389865.1). Lineage (NCBI taxonomy): Eukaryota > Metazoa > Chordata > Aves > Cuculiformes > Coccyzidae > Piaya > Piaya cayana. The sequence goes on along the minus strand of WAAB01007606.1, from coordinate 249,201 downwards.
CTGAGCTGATATTAGGTGTGCAGTGTTGCTGGGTCTTGGGCTTTTCCCTGCTGACCAGCCTTGTAAGCAAAATATGGGACTGCACTGCTGCCCTCTGATGGGGAGCCAAGGGGAGGAAAGGATCCCACCCCGGGGGGTTATTCCCAATATTTATTATTTGTGTTGTGGTAATGCCTAGAAGCCTCCGTCATGGCACACTGGGCTTTGTTTTTTATTCCAGGCAGCTTGGCAAGGGTGAGCACACTCTGCTGAAAAAATAAGGAGAGGGGAAAAAGGAAGCCAAATAACTAGGTGTTTGGATTCTTGACTGGTGTAAGTCAGAATAAACTGATTTATATCAGCCAAAGGGCCAACTCTGCTCTCCTGGCACTCCAATGATGACTTTGGGGTTTTTTCTGGGCTTTGGAAATCTCAGGTGCTAGACCGAAGCGGATAAACATGTGGTGCTTTGCCTTGTCCTAGGCTGCAGATTTACTGTGCCTCCTGGCTGTTTGCTGGTACTGGCAGTGGAGCAGGGACAACGGGCAGGGAGCATTTTTCTTCGCTCTGTGATTAAGTGCATTGCTTTGGGTCCTGGCTGGGTGAAAATCAGTCCTGTGCCAGCATCCCCCACCTCTGAAGGCATGGTGTGCCCTGAGTTACATACCATGGATCTCCACTGAGTCCTTGGCTTCCCTCCTACCCTGTATTTCTGCTCCATCTGCTGATAGGCAGGATCTGCTGGGAAGCTGGAATATTCAGACTCCAGAAATTTTCAGGAGTAACCTCATGTCAGCAAAGTACTCCTTAGCTCTTAAAGGAAGAAAAGAAGTTGGATTTTTGTGACAAGAATTTACTAAATGGGAGGGAGGAGCATGGACATCTTAATTCCAGGTTTTTAATAGCTTTTCTGCTTAAAAACAGTCAAGAAATCCAAGTTCTGTCTCACTGTTGGAAACTTGTCATTTTCTTTTTTCAGGTCAATTGAATTCTTTCTTCTTGAGTCCCTAACCTTGCTCTAAAGGCCAGATGAAATAACGAGTCTCTCTTCTGACCGGCGGAAAATTACACAAAACCCAGAAAATTGATTTTCCGGGGCTTTTGTGGTTTTGTGTAAAACCCAGACAGTTTTCATTTAGCCTGGCCCACGGTGACTGGAATTTGGTCCTGAATGATGTGATTTAATGATTGCTCAGAAGCATCTCTTGCCTGGCTGCAGTAAATCAACGATTCCCCACTGGAGATGATGGGGGTGGGCTAGTTCCCACCAGCTGAAATTTGACCCTTAGAGACTTCTTAGAGGTGTGGGGAAAGACATTGTAGGTGGTGGGTTACCCATCTGAAGCAGAGGAGAGGACCTCTGCACTCTTCTGTGATAGGTAATATCGCTGGCTTGTGGTGGGAGCAAAGCTCCTGTGGATAAGGCTGAGCCCCTCTGGGGTGGTGTGTTCTCCTCCGATGCTGTAGGTAGTTGTAATTGGAAGGCTGCATTATTTTACAACAATAAGACGAAATAAATTAGGGAAAGCATATAGCTTAAGACCTAGACACCTAATGTATTTTAAGTATATATTTTTAATTCCACCATATACAGAAAACCTGTTCTTGAACACACAAGGTGTTCAAGGTAGGGACCTGATTTTGTTAGCATTTCTGAAAGTTGGACTACTCATTTTAGCAAAGAGCAGGTGTTGCAACAGATATTATTAGGCAAACACTCATGTTTAGATCTAGATTAAATGCAAAGCATCAATTGTCTTAATGCAGAGAGAGTCAACAGAATTAGTTTGGATTCTCAGTGTAATTCCTGCATCCAGTAGGAAACAAAAGTAGACATGGTAACAATGTCTTTAAACAAAGATTATTGCATTTTGTTCTATTTGAGATCTAGAAGAGTCACCACAGGATAAAACAAAAGAAAAGATTTTGATTGAATGAATTGGTATTTTGTTTTCATCTCTTCCTACTTCTGACCATGAGCATTTTTTGCCTTTCTTAACAAAAACTATGTGCTGCATTTTGGCCAGGTAAGATCCTGATCTGTGGGTTAGCTATGTATGCCAGTGTCTGCTTTTCACCAGGCTTTACATTCAAAGGTCCTTCTAGAATCCTAATAGTTATGGCTTTAGAAAAAAGTTTGGGATCTTGGTGTCAGTGTGATTGAAAGAAATGTGATTTGGTTTTAATTGATTTAAAAAATATAAAGGCAAAATTATATCAGTGACTTAAGCTTGATATGTCAGGCTTATCTGAGTGGTTGCTAGAAAAAAAATTAGATTTGAAAACAAAACCTTCTTGGTTTGGTGTCATTTCCTCTGCCTTTTTATGACTAAAAACATTCAAAGGAAAGAGAGGAAACAAAAATTGTAGCTGGTGTCCATTTAAAAAAAGCATATTTTTTTTTTAATCCACTTTTCTCACAGCTGAAAAACTTCTTGGATTGTGCTGAGACCAAGAGACACTCATAGTGGCACTGGTGCACAGTTCACTTTTCTGTGGCTGCTCACAGGTGAGTCTCCTCAACTGAAAACACAGCAACTAGACAGTAATGGGGAACAGAGACAAAAATTGCTCAATGACAAAATATTTAGTAGCAGATAAAAAAACCAAAACGAGGAATGGCTCAAAGGAACGCCTCATCTTAAACTTATTTTGGCCCAAATGTCATCTGCTTCATGAAGTCTTTTATGTTGCAGTTGTTTTCTCATGTCATTCCTTCTGGCAGATGTAGGAATTTTGCTATTCCATCCCAAACAAGTTATCTAGCTGAAAAGCACCATCCGTGGACTCAGACATGTCTGCTTCTGCCATGAAACTTCATTGGAGCTGAGTGATGCATTGATTTATTGGCCAGATTTTGTTCTTTGCCTTGTAAACCCACCTCCTCCCACATTCAGCACGCAGCATGGTACCTGCTGAATATCTGAGAGGCCTGGATAAGTGTAGCCTTTGATCTTTAACTTGTTGGAGGACTACGGTGTGGTTTCTCTAGATTCAAGACAGATCCTCTTGTCTGGCAAGCTGCTGTCCTGCACGGGGTTAAAAAGATTACAGCACAAAAGCACGAACTAGGAAGGAGAGGGAGGGCTGAGTATTTGAATGACCAGAAGGGCAAAACATTCAGGGGACCTAAGATAACCAGGTAGTTTATGTCTGGCTTGAGTTTTGCAGTATGACTACGATCTGTTCTCGACTTCCTCAGAGTTCTAACGCAGAAAACACCCTCTGCTCTCTGGCTGTGATACAGTATCTCTCGAATTTGACTGGAGCAGCTTAATTAGTTATTTTTCACAGTGTCCAGGGCCCACCCCACTGCATGGACCACCCCATCGCAGAGCCCTATGTGGACAGCTTTCCGTTTGCTCCTGAGGTGCATGGATTGGTGGCTCTGCCTTCAGCAGGAGGAGCTGGTGAGATGCAGAGGAGGTCTCACCAAAGAGCTGCTGAATCAGCCCAACATAAACACGTCCAGGCTTAAATAAAGTGAAGCTGTGTGTTGCCTCAGATGAGGATTTTCAAGAGCTTCCGTAAAGCAGGGAGTTTACTGCAGCTAGTTTACAGATTGTGGTGAAGAGGAAAACAACGATGCCCACAGGGAGTAAGGTTTAACTGGGATGTTCCTGTCCTGGAGCATAGACCTCAAAAGTTCAAGGTGCTGTTATTGTTCTGGATATCTATGGAGCCAGGGGTTGTCCCAAACGGTTTCTCTGGGGCTATGACACAAGAGCAGCAGGCAGCAAACTTAGTCCCAGCCTTCTGCATCAGGACATGTTATTCTCAATGCATGAAGCACCTTCAGCCCAGTCCTGAAAAGACACAGGGAGTCTGGAGCAGGGGCAGGGATGAGGGTGACAAATAGAACTAATGCTTTTGTGGATGTAGTGTAATTTATGGCTTGTCCTTGAGGATTTGGGTGTCTCAGAGATACTTTGCATCCTGCCTCCTGAACAACACACCAGAGTGAAAGGCTCTGGGAGCATCATTGCTCTGGAAAACTCAGTTCAGCAGCTCACATGCATGGGCACCAGAGGACGTGAGATGAGCAACCACTGGAGCTTTTACCTCCCTGCATTTTGTTCCCCAGCATCCTGCCATCATTTGTAACTGCTGGCTAAGTCATGAAGGCTCTTTTAATGACATTAAGCCTGACCTGGAAAGACATAACCCAGTCGAACAGTAATGCAGTCAGATGAAACCTGGGTGGAAAGCTGCCACTGAGAGCACAGCTGTGGAATATGAATGCCAAATCGTATAGAAGGTTTTCACCAGCTACCAAGAGAGCAGCTCTCTGTGTTGATGAATATCTGCTCCAAAACACTGTCAGGAAGGCATGCGCCAAGGTATTTGCATGTTACTGGGAAGCAGGTGTTGCTCAGAGGAATGGTGAAACTTCAGAGCCAAAGGCAACAGAAGAGAGAGAGAAGAACCTGTCCTTCCTTGAGGTGTGTCAGTCACAGATGTGGCAGAGTGTTCTAGCAAAGCCCACCAGCACCATCTCACCCACCTGTGCTTTGCTAAGTCCAGACACAGATGAATGCGATGCCAGAGAGCTATGTAACAAATGACACTTACAGGGCAATAACTCATTTCCGCATTCTTTCCACCTTGGTTTTTTGCACTGTGGTGACCAAGAAGTGCACGGTGTGCCATAACACATATTTCAGAGGCTCAGGTTTCCATTTGGTGCTGCAGATAGAAATCAAAGCACTGAAGGCGCTTAAGTGGTTTGTTCCAGAGCAAGCCAAGAGGTGACAACTGGCCGTATGTTTGCTAGGTTCCTGCCTGATGCACTACTTACCAGACCCCACATTCACCACCATGGTACAGAGACAGGAGGACTTGTCATAGTACCCTGTAGAAACACCTACTCATGTCTTCAGTAGCATCATTAACACTAGAGGTGCTGTTTCAAGGGGAGTGGGCTTAACAAAAGCAGTGCAAACCATTGCACTAACCCTGTAAAAATAACCCATACTTAAATGCATCCACACAATCACTCCCATGCCTGACAACTCTCAGGGACACTGAAATCCAAGCTTTTGCAACTTTAGCAAGTGCCTTGACAAAGCTGGGTGTATTTTATTTATTTTAAGCCCTGACTTTTGAGTCATGTTATTACACACAACTGTGTTTTTAACAAATGAAAGCCTCTAGGATTTGTAGCTGTAGAGGAAACCTTGAAAAGATCTGGAGTAAAAAATAGGAAGGAAAATGAAAAGAGCCCAGGATTTATTCTTTTTCTTATTATTATTTGCCTGGTTTCTGAGTCTTCTATTTTCTTTGGAGCTAGCTCATGATTTCTGAACTCACGGGGCCAATGATCCTAGAGCTGGGCTCCAGCAAAAGTGCCTGATTGCTGTAATTCTGCTCAAGCAGGTTTTACAGCCTGTAAGCAGGACAAAACAAACACGTTTGTTTTGTTATTTCTTTTTGACTAGAGGCTATAAAAGGGAGTCAGTTTGTGTCCCTGGGACTTTCTTTCCTGGTTGTAGCACCCAGCTTCCACCGCTGCTCCTCCACATTAAATGCAAGATGTCTCGTCCTACAGTGACTGAAGTGGGAAAATCACTTTCAAGCTTCGTACCTTTTTTCCTGCAAGATATTTAATGTAAGCAGGCAACATTCCCAGAAATGAGAATTAAACTGATGACCTCTAACCCTGAATATGGGCTGCCAAGGCATCTTCTCAGGACATTGCTCTGGGACAAAGAGAGTTGCAACCTGAAGCTCTTCCAGGGGGCGATCTAAGCTGCCAGCAACAGTGATGTGCCCAGCTTTGCATCATCTGGGCAGGGGCCCATGACATGATTTGTTAGATGAATCTCATGGCACAGTTCCTCCCTGAGTGGGGACCTGGTTTGCTCCTCCATCTACATACCTTGAGATGAACCTGTATTTTTCTACACTTAAGCATGGTGAAACTGGATGTGAGCCCTTAAACTACACAGAGTTACAAAATCTGCTATTAATACAGGGGAGAAATAAGGAAATCAACCGCTTTCCCCTGATGCGTGTATTGTGAATCTCGTTCATTACAGGACTGCTCACTGGAAAGCTTCAGGCTTTTTTTCTTTTTGGCTACTTTATAGGTTTGGCAAACATCAGTGAGTTTTGGGAGGGTGGGAGGGTTGGAGAGAAGACTGGTTGCTGTCCCTGGAGCTGTAAGAGATCAAATGTGAAGGAGAAGTGCAGTGAAGGCTCAGCTCAGAATTGTCAAAACTATTAAAATCCCAGTTTGTTACCGAAATGATTCTTTTAAGGTGACCTCCCAGCAAACTGAGAAGGGGATATACTGGCTCTCTAGAAGCTGGATAACAGCACCTGGAAATGCTGGGGCTTGGCTAGGTTTGAAGATGTTTCTTTTACAGTTACAGGGCTCAGGCAGCTGGTGCCTTCACAAGGACACCAAATAGTTCAAGGTAGTCTGCAGAATTATTCAGTGTTGGATGCATTTGTTTCACTGTCCTCTCTTACATATTTAGTATGCGATGTAGGAGATATTGTGGTGGGAGAACTGGTTTGCAGAGGGATGCCTGCACTTTAGATGGAACAAAGTGACATGCGGTTTAGAGCAATATTTAATTTGGAAGCCTGGAGCCTGGATCTACTTAAGAAACCATTTCAGCTGGCTTCTTGGACCTGTGAGTAGCTGACCTAGGTGAAAGCATCTTCCCTTTTCATGGTGACTGCTTTTGGAGTAGCAAACCCCACCTCTAGTTCAAATGATTTCCCCTGTGTGTCAGTATGACAGCTGGTGTTTAAATGGAGGAAAAGAACCCAAGTGAAGATCAAATGAGAAGTTCATTGATTTTTCACTTAAATTCTCCAAGAAAAAGACTTGGAGCTATAGAAGCATTTTGCCAGAATGGCTTTTTACTGCCTCCAGACCTGGATGCATGCTTGGCCCAGGAGAAAGACATATGAGGTGCAATAAAGGAATTGTTCCTCTACAAAAGGCCATTGAAGGGACAGAAGAGGATGTGCCCAAAGGCAGATGTACAGGGAAACACAGCAGTGTGATAGTTTATATTACATGCATGTGTTTAGTTGTTACTGGAGTCTGCTGGAGGCAATTCTGTGTCTATGGATCACATGGTTTGGAAAGTGAAGGAAAAAAGATAATGAACATATAACCAGAACTGAGAACAGCAATTTTGACCCCAATTGGTTAACTGGCTAGAGTATAAAACCAGTTCCTGCCTGCAAAGTTTGCAGCCCAGTTGCTCTAGTGCCTGGTTCTTGGATGCATTGGACTAATCAAGTCATTGTGGTTGACATTGGCACATATGGAATCAGTTATTGCAGATGCTAAAAACCAGTTACTCAGTGTTTTTGAAGCTCTGAGCTGGGCTTGGTGTTGAGATCTTTTCTGTGGACTTTGTCTGTGCAAACCATTTTTATTGTCACACTGAGGGAGGAGGAGGAAGAAAAATTGCTCCTTTACTACTGGTGGTGGGGATTTCTTAAAATATTAAGCTGATGCAAAAATGCCAAGCATCACAGCAGTAAAAATGTAAGCCACTAATAAAATAGTTAACATTTTGCAGTGCCTGCATTTCTCAGGGTTTCCTGCTGATTTCAAGTGACTTTGCTTTGGCCCACAAATTTTGCCTTAAAGTGACATTCAGCAATTGTGTAGTGATGAAGGAATTGGTCTGTAACAATAAGCAACATAATTGCTATAGTAATTAATATTGATTTTTTTATCAATGCCCAGATCTCTGCCAAGGAAACCCAAAACCCTTGGTAAAAGACAGTACAGGATGGTTTTGGCTGACCATACATGTTGTGATTCGCCCCAGGGAAATGTACACACACAGGCACAGGAATGGACTCACTCATGATGAGTGGAGGCATGCTGGCAAAGGGCAAAGAAATACAGAAAAAAATAAGATATTTAAACCATATAAGTACCTTAATCTGTCCCTATTTCAGCACTGTGTGGACTTCTCTTTAAGATCATTAAGTATATTCTTCATGGAATCATAGAATGGTTTGGGTTGGGAAGGGACTTAAAGCCCATCCAGCTCCACCCCCTCTGCCATGGGCAGGGACACCTCCCACTGGATCTCTTTGCTCAAAGCCTCAGCCAACCTGGTCTTGAACACCTCCAGGAATGGGGCAGCCACCACTTCTCTGGGCAACCTGGACAAGTGCCTCATCACCCTCACAGGAAAACGTTTCTTCCTAAAATCTAATCTAAATCTCCCCTCCTTCAGCTTAAAATCTTTCCCCTTCATCCTATCCCTGCAATCCCTGACAAAGAGCCCCTCCCCAGCTTTTTCTGTAGCTCCCCTCTAAGAATTGGAAGGCTGCAATAAGGTCTACCTGAGGACTTCTCCAGGCTCAAATACCCCAACTATCTCAGTCTGTTCTTGTATGGGAGGTGGTCCAGCCCTCAGATCATCTCCTTGTCAGTCCTCTGGACTCACTCCAACAGATCCATGTCCTTCCTGTGCTGGGACTCCAGAACTGATCACAAACACAGGGCTCCAGGTGGGCTGTCACTAGAGTGGTGTAGAGGGGCAGAATCCTCTCTCTTGCCCTGCTGGTCACACTTTGCCCACAGTATATTGTTGTCTTTTTGGGCTGCAAGCACACATTGCCAGCTCATGTTGAGCTTCTCATCCACCAGCACACACAAGGAGGGCAGCAGGTCTTGAGGTGAATGTTTACCTTTGACATCTATTTTTGCTTCCATTACCAAGTTCTTTATCCATCATTTAATTCGCAGTAGGCTGCAACCTGGCAAACCAGATGTATTTTTTCTAATAGGGCACAAAGTTTCTTAAAATCTGAAGCATGTTTCCTTAGACTTCCAGCTTCTAATATTTCTTTCAAGAATTCGAGAACAAAACAAGAAATAACAAAAAAACCTTCACACCCCTTTCTTCATGCAGTAACTGGCTAATTTAATAAATTTAATCCTCCCTTGAGAGCATTGTAATTCTTTATTAATTTTTAACAGTCTCTCTGTGCTGCAGCTACTTTGAGGAATAGTATTCTGCAAGGTGTGCCAGCACTGTTCATCATGAGCCCTCTCTGCCACACAGGCAGTGTCCAAGGAAGCTTTGGTTTAGCCTCAATGAAAGTGTTACCTGAATATTGGCGGGGGAGTAGAGGGAAAGACTGAGCACCAACAACCAGGAGTGATGGTGAGTCCTCATGCTGCATTCTGCCCTGTGGCGTGGACTGCTCAGAGCATGGATCTTCAAGGGTGAAAGTGGTATCCGCATCCAATCCAAGAGACTTGAGGGTGTGAGGAGGAGCAGAGTAAAAAAATGGAGTTTCCAGCCGATGCGAAATAAAAATTTCTTTCTTTTTTTTATGTTTGTTTTTTGGTGGTGGTGGTTTTTGGGGACAAGAAGTTGAACCATTGCATCTGTTTGCCAAGCGGAAAGTCTCTTCCTCCCCCAAAATAGAATTAATTTTGGAAAGGCTTAAATGTTTTTCTTTGGCATTTCTAATCACTGTAAAACACTGATGTTTTTCCGCAGGATAGGTTTTCTCTCCAATTTTTCCCTGGTGGGGTTGGGTAGAATTTTTTATCTAATTCCACAGAAAAAAATTGACTTTGGAAAAAATTCATGTCCAGCTGAGAAGACCTTCTCCCCTGGGATGGTCATGGGGAAGGAGGTGCCCTCTGGAGGGCAGTAATGTCCCCAGGCTCCACAGGTACACCTTGGTCTAAGGGAATCTGTGGTAGCTACCTGCTCTTTTCCAAGCATCCCTATTGCTTGCAGCCCAGAAAGCCAACCATATCCTAGTCTGTATTCAAAGAAGAATGACCAGCAGGGCAAGAGAGGGGATTCTGCCCCTCTACTCCACTCTGGTGAGACCTCACCTAGAGTCCTCAGCACAGGAAAGATATGCATCTGCTAGAGCAAGCCCAGAGGAGGTCACAAAGATGATCCAAGGGCTGGAGCATCTCCGATATAAGAACAGACTGAGAGAGTTGGGCTTATTCAGCCTGGAGAAGAGAAGGCTCTAGGGAGACCTTATATCAGCCTTCCAATACTTAGAGGGGAGCTACAGAAAAAGCTGGGGAGGGGCTCTTTGTCAGGGATTGCAGGGATAGGATGAAGGGGAAGGATTTTAAGCTGAAGGAGGGGAGATTTAGATTAGATTTTAGGAAGAAATGTTTTCCTGTGAGGGTGGTGAGGCACTTGTCCAGGTTGCCCAGAGAAGTGGTGGCTGCCCCATCCCTGGAGGTGTTCAAGACCAGGTTGGCTGAGGCTTTGAGCAAAGAGATCCAGTGGGAGGTGTCCCTGCCCATGGCAGAGGGGGTGGAGCTGGATGGGTTTTAAGTCCCTTCCAACCCAAACCGTTCTATGTTTATATTAAGGCGTGCTTCTTCAAAGTTTTTTTAAGCATGGGGTTGTTTTGTGGTGAGAATTGGGTGTTGAGAGGCAATGTCCACCTCTTCCCCCTCTCCTTGGGATTTCTGTAGGATGGGATGCCTAACAGGTGTGAATTTGCAGAGTTTCATTTCACTTTCAGAACATCTGCTGACACGTCCTTTTTGGTCATCTTGTACGTAAGTATATATGCATCCACAAAATGACTTTATTGAAGTGATTACTAGTCCAACTCATTTGTCAAAAGCAATGTGAACATGTGCCCTATTTACTAAGGTAAAATTGCAATCTACACTTCTCGAAAGGAAAACTAGCTTTTCAATTTTTTCTTGAAAGAGTGCAAGCAGAGATTTTCTGGTAATAAGTCTGGGTTTTTTCCACTAAGATTGTATTTTCATTTTATTTCATGATCAAATGGTTTAGGAATCTCAATCAGCCTGTTTCAAAGCCCTTTCTGCTTCCTTCAGTTGCCCTGGCATATTAATGAATCTAGAGGAAATTGCTAGAGGCTGAGCTTTGTGGGTTATTTCTCCGAATCTGCTCTGTTTTTGCTTTATTTGCTACCAACAGAAGAAATAGAAATACTAAATCATGATCAGACTGTAGTTTTAAAACATACCAGGGAGGTGAGAAGGTGTTTAGCTTTTCAGTGCAATGCCAAACTCCATTCCTTTCTTTCCATTGCAGTCCCAGATGGGGAAACTGCAGATGCTTTAAAGCAGCAAGAAGTAAAACATGGAGAATCATCTTTGCGAAAACCCTGTGCATGTTGTACTGGCCACAAATACCCTTTCAGCTATATCAGTTGTGTGGAGGTAGCATTTGGTGCATAGAAAGGTTGAGCTGAGGGTCCTAGTGCCATTTAACTATGCTGATGTTACCTGGCTCCTCTGCAAGAAGTCATCAGCTCCTCAACAAGTACAGGGTGATCTCTCCAAGACTGTCCTGCACCATAAGTGAGTGCTTCTCCTTCCAGATACTTCCTCTTGAAACACTGGGCTCTTCAAGAGCTGACTGTGTCCTCATGAATGTAGCCATAATTTCACATTACTTATCTTTTTAAGGCAAGTGAAAAACAAGGGGGGAAGACTCATTAAGATGCAGGAGAAATAGATAAATATTCTGATGACATAACTTTATCTGCAATAATGATATGGAGCCTCTTTTGGGAAATCTCAGCTCCTTCTGGACAGGCTTCAGAGAAGAGAGCTGAAAAATAAAAATGGTCCTCTGTGGGGAGGATGAGACATTTGGCATTGTTAATTTGGAAATCGGGGTGAATTGTAAAGCAGAAGCATGCTGAAGAGGATTGGTCTGGGGGAAGCATCTCATACTTTTCATGGTGTCTGTGCTGTTTCTCCTTCTGAAGTGTTGATCCATCTGCCATGATCTGTTTGCATCAGGAAAGAGATGAGAGGGAGTACACAGAGACTTTGGGAAACACACACGTGCTCGCAGCATCAGACCACTCTGTGCTGTTATCTGATCACTTCAGAAGCAACATTCCTTCATCTTTGTTGTCACAACCCTATCCAACTCTATCCCTGGTATTCAAGTAAACATGTTTGGTGGTAAAAAGGAAGGCATGACACCCATGAATGAATGGGTCTACTTTCTCTGGACTTAATTGAAGTGGGTAATTTCCAGGTAAACAGCAGTTTTAGGCTGATTTTACTGGATAAAACACCAAGTACTTTAGCAAAAGTCAGAAAACGTCCATTGGGGCTGGATTTTAATCAACTGAGAATCTCATTTAGCACCCGTCCATCCTAAAATCATTCTCTTGTGTCATAACCATTGTTCTAACTTCAAAAGTTCTAATTATTTGGGGGTTGCAGAACAAATCTAATCCATGAATGACAAGAGCTGATGTCCCACTTGTCCAAAATGTGCATTATTATGTTGATCAGCACCTACAGGTACATTCTACTGTTCCTTTATCCCTTCAGACATCTCATATATTTACTTTTATTTGCAGCTAGGGGTGCACATCTGGCTGCACCAAGATGTGATGAAGTGGAGGAATAACAAGTCTGCAAGCTGTGCGTTGCAGCCGAGTACCACAGGGTGCAGATGTCCAGCACAAACCACCATTGGCCTGACCTTTCCCCAGCAATGCTCGTGTTTCCATGCTGTTTTCTGCACTGGCCAGGCGCTGTGACTTGCTCTTAATTGGAAGGGATTTGTGATGCACTCTGTGAGTCTGGATGTGAAACTCATTGTATGTCAGAACATGACAACTCTGTGGTCACATGTCCACTCATCTTATGGTCAACCTTCATCTGAAAGTTATGCTGCTCAGAGATATCTTCCCCTCCCTGCAAAATGTTTATGTGCTTTGACATTCTTAGATAAAATCCTGCCTGGGTACTACTTAGAAACACAGGAGAACTCTGCTCAGAGTTACAGTGATATCCTTCTAGAGTGACCCATCTTGAGTTGAGAACAAAATCTGGGCTCTGTAGGAATATGTTGCTATCCTGTGCCTTGAAAATGCCCAGCCAGGGCTCACTCCATGCCCTGTGGAATTAGATGAGAAACACAGTCTCGATTTCAGCAGTTTGGATCAGCCCCCAAGCCAGCTCATTTCTTGTTTGCATTTCACTTCCTTGTTTAAGATTAATCGATATAGTTCCCTGCTCAGCACAGGAATGAGGGTGGAAGGGAGAACTCAACTCAGCTTAACCCCCAGTGTTGAAATCCGTGCAAGGAATGCTTGGTTTTATTTTCCTACCCTTTCTTATCCTGCTTTGCTCCTCCTGGGAGCTGTTTGCATGAGTGTTTTGGTGTCATTCTATTTTTGCTAGCCTTCTCCTAATCCACCCAGCTCTGTGGGGCATATGAACATTTAACATAGTTTCGTGTCATTTCCATGTTGATCTTGCACAGTGGAATTTTATTTTAATGAATTACACATATCTTTTACTCATGAAAGCAGGCAAAATGCAGCTTAAAAATGAGAGGAAAAATACTATCAAAAACTTTAGATAGGCAAAGTGGACAAAGTCTGGATGTTTTTGAACACACCAAAATCGCCATATATATTTTATCACTTGCATTATGCTTAAGTTTAAAGGCAACTGCTAATATCAACTTTCAAATGCATTTAATAATTCCCACACTGGAGAAAAGAAAACTACAGAGGGAACTTAAACGATGGTGTGTGCTGCCAAAGTTTAGGCGTTTTGAGGTGCAGACAAAGACTGAGGCCAATTTTAAGACATTGTAAGAATACAACGGAGAGTTGATAGAAGAAGAATATACATTTTTGTGATCTCAAAGCTGTTTGGCTAGTGAAAGTCCTCATGCTGACTTCAACCTGGCTGTGAACTGGAGGTGCTTGCTAACATCTTCACGTCGTTGCTTACTTGCAAGAGTCTCCAGTCTCTGTGATGATCGGAACCTCTTAGCAATTGCTCCAGTGTTTGGAGGTCTATAACTGCACTGGGACACTCCAGTCCATAGAAAAGTCCTCTGGGGTAGGATGTTTTGAGTGCATTCATTTTCTCTTTCCCTCAGCTGGGGAAGAGGAAACATATGGAAGCATGGGTAACGTATGTGTCTGTGTTTTTAAATCTTGACTAGAGTTAAACATATGAAGGCATCCATGCTGCTTGAGAGTGTAGACCGAACAGCCCTGTTCCATGTGGACTTGGACTTACTAAGATATAATCCATTATTGTGATGCACAACTTCCTTTCTCTGTGGCTGAATGCCCACAAGGTCTTGTAGGACTGGTAGATTTTAACATGGATACAAATGTTTGGGGATATTTCTTATTGGCAATTTTGACCTTTTCACGGCAAATGTAGGTCCCCCAATGTATTTGAGCCTCCTTAGCCTCTCCATGCTCTTGCATTTTTCAAAAGGTAGATGACAATGACAGTGCAGTGATCTGTATTAATGCTAAGTTAATGACAAAACATCTCCTGTCAAAACTGTTCACATCCTGTTGTGAAAATCAATTCAATATGATCACTTAAAGATTTTTTTCAAGCTTGATTGGGGTTTGTCATACTGCATTCATGCCTCATTTCCTAATAAAAGTCACCGTAAAGACAATTCTCAGGAGCTTGTGCATAGTTTGAGCCAATAAACATGACTGGCATGAGCAGAATGGGAAAGTGAAATGCAAATCAAATAGAAACAGATGGGAAAGAGTGTTGTTCTGTCTGCTGGAAAGATGGGAGAACTAGGATGTTAATTAGAGGCGGGAATATTTGCACTCATGTGGGATCCCTGGCTGCTTCACCTTCTCCAAATTTTCAAGTTTTAGCACCCTGTCTCGTTCAAATCAGCGACACAGGACTGGTATGCGATGCTGCAACACTCACTGGACAGCATCCATTGTATGCTTGAAGTGATTTCACACATGGCATCTCTGAATTTGTGCACTCCACGTGGCTGGGAGCCTCAGGCACCTTCATCTTTCATGCATTTTCCTTCCCAAAATTCTCGTGAGAGTGATGTGTTTTCACCTGTCTCACAGCAGTTTGGTAACTAAGTGTAGTACTCCAGCCATACACCAACTTTTCTCCTCCATACATATATGACAAGCTAGCTGGCCAAGTTTATCCAAATTTCTGTTCTAGACCCCCTTTTCTGGCCTTAGTAAGAACTATCTTGGAGCTTTCTTATTTTGTCATCCTGGCAGTGTTGGAGATGCTCACATTTATCCTTTGCTGCCCTCTTTTGCTTTCCCAGAATGTAAGACTTCAGCAGATTTTATGTGGCTCCTGGAGCGCACTTTTCTGCCAGGCAGTACCTTCTGGCAGTGCTTTTGATTTAAAAAGCCCAAATTACCTTAATTGAGCTACCTGGGACACCTGCGTTATATTGAGACCAGTAATAAAAGCATCTTCATTTAGAAATATGATCTGCCTATAGCTATTTAATGCATTGGTGATACTAATCATAAAATGGTTTGGGGTGGAAGTAACCATTAAGATAATTCACTTCCGACTCCTCTGTCATGGTCAGGGACACCTCCCACTAGATCTTGTTGCTCAGAGCCTCATCCAACCTGGCCTTGAACACCTCCAGGGATGGGACAACCACCAATTCTCTGGGCAACCTGGGCCAGTGCCTCACCACCCTCACAGGAAAACGTTTCCTCCTAAGACCTAATCTAAATCTCCCTTCTTTCAGCTTAAAACCCTTCCCCTTCATCCTATCCCTGCAGTCCCTGACAAGGAGCCCCTCCCTAGCTTTTCTGTAGTCCCCTTTAAGTACTGGAAGGCTGCAATAAGGTCTCCCTGGAGCCTTCTTTTCTAAGATGAACAACGCCAACTCTCTTAGCCTGTCCTCATAGCAGAGGGGCTCTATCCCTCTGATTGTCTTTATGGTCTCTTCTGAAGTCAAACAGATCCATGACCTTTAGAGTAGAACTTTGTCCGCTCCCTAGTCTCCAGATACAAAACACCACCAAGGCTTGTGCCTCTTTGCAAGCTCAGAGTCCTTCACTTTCTTGCACTGCCACTGTGCCTTGCAAACACACATGGTGCAGAGGTGTCCAGCTGCTTTGCTGGGGAGGCTTTGGAAGACATAGCTGGTTCAATTTCTTTTTGCAAATCAGGAACAGTGATGACATTTTTGGCTTGTAACTTGACAGTGGCAATTTTGGAAGAGACTGCATTTAGCATCTTGCTTGTGCTAAGACCACTTGCATGTCAAACAATAAATGTCAGAACCCTCCTAAACCTGGTTTATTTAGAGTTATTTTTAAAAATAAATTTTATATTTGTACCTCGTTGATTTGTTCTTGGAAATTATTTGTCCCTCAATTGAACTGTGAAAAGACAAAGTAATCTTGAGAGAAACACAAGAAGTCCCAGCAAGGAGACTTGGGGTTGAAAATTGAGTGCAATTACAGAAAGCAGTTTCCTCAAGGCCTCAGGAGGAATACGCTTACTATTGGACCCTTTGGGTGATCCAGCTCCCAAATTCTCCATCTGCTGCATGGGGACACTAAGGCTGGAGCTGCTGGTTAATGACCTCCCAGGTGGCAGCTTCTCATATTGTACAGCACCAGTGATGTAACTTCAGTTACCATCCTATGAGGATGTAGACATTTTTCCAAAATATTGCAGAATCTTAAAATTATTGTGATTTGACCACCCCACCCCCCATAGGCAATTTTCTTTAATGATTTAAAAATTGTTAAATCAAAATGCCCTTTTGATATATAAGTGTGCAAGCTCTTGTGTAACCAGTTAGTAAGTCGCTGTTATGTTTGCTGCTCCCTGTTTCGCAGGCTGGATGAAGACATTTGGTACCTGTTGGGGTAATTTACTGTCGCTATGTTTGTTTTGGGTTCACTCTGAGGTGATCCATGAAAGGCTGTGGCTCTCTTGGGGTAGTGAAATAATAAAGTACAGCCCTTCCCAAAGCTTTTTTTTTTCCTACTTTTTTTTTTGTTTTATCATAAAGTTATTTCTCATCCTCCAGTACCTTGTTAGAGAAGGCAACTAGCTCTGGTGCATGACATATCATAGTTTTCTTCCTTTTTATAATTTTCCCTCCCTTTTCCCCTTCTGCCAGATGAAATGCTTCTTCCTCAGGTTTTTCTGACTTTTATTTGCATTTCTTGACCTCCACAGGCCATGCTTTTTCTTTGCAATATTAAAGAGGGCTTTGCAGTATTAGAGATTTGGGCTGGTCTCAATGCCACAAAAATACACCTGTGCTAAGCTTAAATGTATACTTAACTTTGTAAGTACTGAACGTTTGCTTAAGCGGAAAGAGGGGAGATTTAGATGAGGCGTTAGGAAGAATTTTTTTACTGTGATGTTGGTGAGGAACTGGCCCAGTCTGCCCAGAGAAGTCATAGTTGCTCCATCGCTGGAGGTGTTCAAGAACAGGTTGGGTGAGATTCTGAGAACATGATGTAGTGCAAAGTATCTCTGCCCATGACAGGGGACTTAGAACTGGATGGGCTTATTCTCCCTTCCAGCCCAAATCATTCCATGATTCTATGATTCACTCTGAGGTCATGGATAAGCAGGTGGGTGTGGTTTTGCAACATTAATGCTTGAAAGTGTAAAACAGAATAAGCAAATAAGCAAAGCTTATTCTGTTGGTAATTGCTGGTGTTAGAGGATATAACAGTGGCTTCCACAGCATTTTCCAATGGTTGCAGTTTCAGTTAGAAAGGACACTGGGGAGAAGCTGATCTTTCGATCCAGAGACAGAAAAAAGCTGGTGGTTATCAATTTCTGACAGGCAGCAGAACCTTTAGTTGAAATGAAATACTGAANAAAAAAAAAAAAAAAAAAAAAAAAAAAAAAAAAAAAAAAAGATGAACCCACTGATCAATCTTTTTCAGACTTGGTCCTCTCCACATTATGATCCCTTAAGTAACTTTGGAATAAATTCAAGGAAGTGGCACTTTCACGGCAGATGACAAGAGTGTCTTCATTGCTTTGAGTATTCTTCTCTGGAAATCATACAGAAATTTTACCCATCAGCTATACAGATACTTACAGGTCCATGACCACCTTGTAGAGGCATGTGCTTGAGTTCTGCCTGTAAAGCAAAGAGGGATGTTTCTGTTCCTGGGCATAACATGTGAGGATTTGTCCATTAGTACATCAGAGAGAGGGACTTTGTATGAAGCACTAAACAGGGCTCAAACAATATTTTTAAACACATCCATATATTTAGTGGAACTATATTTCCAATATTTCCAGCTGCATTTGTAACTATGTAATAGGCAGCATGTCTTTATTTGACCTTTATAACTTCTTTTCTTGATGGGACATGTTGGATTTTTGTGGATTTTTTGCTGGTTTTGTTTTCTTTGTTTGGGATTTTTCAAAAGATCAGTTAGGGTAAGTCAACCAAGTCAGTGAAGCTGCAACAGCATCTGAAAATTATACATCTGTCCTACTGAGCAGACGTGGAATAAGCTGCTCTCCTTTTAGCAAGAGAAAATAAAGCTCTTTCTGCATACTTCTATTATATTTGCGCAAAGCGAAATATGTATTTTTCTCCATGTTTAAAGGCATTATGGCAAGAAAGTGGAACAAGTTTTGAGGTCATTGTGCAATGCTGCAGACCTTGCAACAGGAGCTAACTGTAACATCTTTCAAAGTGTTCTCCTGGGGTCCATATGTGTAGACTGGTAAAGCTGTTAACGTTCCCAATTAGGTTTTAATTTATCTTAGTTTCCTCAGCATTGCCATTAAAAGTCACACCATGCAGCCATTAAACCTTAAAGTTACAGTCACAGAGTTTTGTCAGGTGCTGGCCAGCAAATCTAGCTATAGATGAGCAGCAGAAACTGGACTTTAATTCCAGCTTTAAAAAAAAAAAGTTTAAATGGGTCAGGAGAATTTACCCTGGACATCTGTTTGACGTATAATGTGAGGATATTTAAAAGTCTTTTAAGAAAAACAAATAAAGGCTTCCACATTCCCAAGGACAGAAACCATTTAATCTACTTGTACAGTCCTTTCAAGAATTTAACATTTTGGCAGGAGATATATGTCATTAAAGAAACAACCAATAAGATTTATTACAGCTAATTTATGTCTGTAACAGCTAAGACATGTTTTTGGGTAGCAGAGCTCACCATGGGCAGTATTTTCCTTCCTGCACATTCTTATTGTTTTAGTTTGTTACAGCAGCACGTCTTGTGAGATCATTTATTGCTTAGCACGAAGGTACGATGAAGCCATTTATTACTGGGAGACATCAACACATTGAGTGAGATCACTCCTTTTCCTTGGGGTCAGTGTACTGAAGGTGATGAAATCATGTATTTATCTACAACTTATTAGATGCATTTGATTGACTGGGGATCAATTTTTGTTTAACCAACTGTGCTGATGAGGAAGTTTCTCGGTGTACTGCTGCAATGTTTCAAAACAGCCGTTAAAATAATTATCATAATATGGGACCATGGGACAGCCCTGTAACATGTTTGCAGCAAGACGAGGACAGTTCTAGCAACTAAAAATATAAGCCAGATGGAAAACTCATCCAGCTCCAAAGAGGAAAAAAGCTCAACCTGTTGTAGGTTTTTTTATAAATTTGGAATGGTACAGTAAATGTTTGGGATAACCCAAGTCACCAGTAGGTCTTTCCTGCCATTGGTGAACTTCTGACCTTATTTCCTTGGAGGGCTGTTAAAATGAAGTCAGAGGGCAAGCAGAGTTATTTGCCAGTACCGTTTGCACTTGTGTGGTCTGGAAAGTTAAGGTATTTTCCCCTCCCCTTCCATGAGACAGACACGGTGATGAGGGGAAAGAAGAGATAGCTTAATTAACCTTCCCAAGTTATTCAGGGAATTTGAAGTAGAGGAGACGAGTCTCTCACAGCATCCTGCAGGCTGCCAGACTTCTCCATGATGGTTTCAGCACGTGGGTTGGCTGGGTGGCATATGTGACTGAAATGGAAATTGCTGATATTCGGTGCCTCCTTGGTGCTTCCCAAATGGCATTTCCATCCCACCAAGGAAGATTTGTTTGTTGAAAACAGTACTTTATGACATTCTGGGTCTTCCTGGTGGTGTAATTGTAAATAGTATCAGAGGGAGATGTTTGCTGCTGTGGTGTTTCAAATAGATGGGGAGAAGTCTCTGGTCAGGAGAGAGTTAGTTCCCTTTGTGCTTATCCTCAACTTGTAGACCAGGGGTAGTTTGTAGGATGCTAAGCACCTAGAGGCAGGAAAAGAGCATCATGATGGATGGAGTTCTCACTTCTGGAGTAATACTGAGCTGGTAATATTTTTGATGACTTGGCATTAAGGTGATAGTTTTCTTGGTGTCTGGACAACAAGTCAAAATAGAGCAAAAATAAGCAAAAATAAGAAGATGGAGTATGTCTCATGATGATGTCAGAAAGTTATCTGAGGGCAAGATCCTGGGGGCTGGAGTTGTACTAGATATCAGTGTCTTCATCCCTAGACCATAATCTACAACCTCTTCTTAAGTGTCCTTCCTGTTGATTGCATTGCAAAATCTTTTATGTGATACTGGAGTCCCTGGGACCATGTCCTGAAACAAGCCTTGAGTGTTTCTGGAGTGCCACATTAATTATGGTGGCTATCAAACCTCAGATTGTGCTTTATGTTCGAACATGGCACAGCATGGAGGTGTTGTTTCTGCATGGTCCTCTGCAACGCAACTCCTCTGACACGTCAATCAAATTCATAACCTTCCTGCTCCTTTGCAGTTTGGTGTCTTTGACTCAGCTTTGGGGGAAAATGTAGCCTTTTTTCTTTGTTAGGGCTACATAGTATCTCCCTAGGAAAACAGAGACCAAAGAGCAATATCTGTAATTCTTTTGTTTGGCAAATGCTCATTACTCCAGGCTTCTCTGGAAATAAAGAATTGTCGATGGCCAAGGGTGATAATCTGTACTAGGATACTGTTTGGTTCGTTTGCTCCTCGTGAAGGAATAGGAATAGGTGAAGGAATAAAATAGGCCTTTATTTCTAGAGGCCAGAGATATGGACAGAAAGAAATGAGGCTGAGTGGGATTATATTATCCCACCTTGGGGTAAGTGGATATATTTTCTAGGGGAAAATGGGTTAAAGCAATAAAAGGAGGGCAGATACCTACCCATGCCTCCATTCTCATCACAAATTCAGTTAAGAAGGACACTTAGGGTAGAAATGATTAGCAATTAGCTTTCCTTATTCCCTTTCTTTTGCCCTCAAAGCTGTGCTCTGGGCACCAGCTTGGACTTGTATATCTTTTTGAGGGAACCTGGTGGAAATCCTAACTATGCCACTACATGCTGTGACTGGTGTCAGGTTTACCTGAGCTATTTTCCCTTCTTAATTTTCTAGCACAGGAGGTTTCTCTGATAGCTTAAATAACCACTAGCCACTCTTAAACATACATCCCGCAGCTGCATGGACCTCTCTGCTTTAGTTCTTTTTAACAGGAAGGGGTTGGTTTTCCTTTTTAAGAGCTTTCTTTTTCTACCAAAATTGGATCATAATTAAAGAATCCACATGTGCATACCATTCCGCTGATTGATTCATGAACTGCTACATTAATTGCTTCCTACTAACATCCAAGTTCATTGTCTTTTTGCTGCATCCCAACCTTGCTCGGAGCTTGTTCCCTGGGTTACGAGTGTGGGGAGATGACATTCCTGGGGCTGAAATCACTGCACCAGCAATATCAAGCATCCAACACTGGAAGGATGCTCTCATCCAACCAGCCTGCAAACAGGTTAGTATATACTGCTTATCTACATCTAATTGCACACGAAGGTGATGAATTAGCATGAAAAGCAGTGGCAGCAGGCAATCCAAAATGGAGCTGAAGGGCAAATAACAGACAGCATGTTTCATTTTATTGCTGTGCCTCAGCAACAGCAGACATATGTTCCCTGGCATGATACAACTCCACAGCCCAAGGTAGATCATACAAAACAGCAACTACTTTCAGCTGTGCTGGTGCGATGAAATGTTTCAGACATATGGTCTCAGGGCTAATCCGTACATAGATGATGCCGGGAAATGGGGAGAAGGTGTTTCAGAATGAGTGGTACATGTGAGTGGATTCCCAGAGTGTGAGGCATCTGGGGTTCTGGATAATGGATAAGGGGGGAAATTGTGTGGCTAAGATAACAGTTCAACAGTCTGGGGATTCAGCGGCAAGCCTGAGTATTCCCCCTCCAAAAAAAACCCCAAAACCAACCAAAACAACATGTCTCCACCCCCTAAAAAAACCTTAGAAACTGAACCCTTTGCAAAGGATGAATTCTCTGTCCCTCTTTTAATATTTCACTCCCATGACAATTCCCTCTGGAGCAAAACAATAAAGTAACAGCTTGCTAAGACACACAAGAGGTCCAAAGGTAACCTGATGTCTTACCTCTGGGTGTCACCAAAACATTTCTATCCCAGTACCAACACCATGCAGTGCACCTTCTTCATACACATCCCCAGGCCGGGAGAAGTCCTGGTGGGTGGGTTTGTGATCCACTGATTAAAAGAGATGGCTTTTCTGAGGGTTTGCAGAATTACAATGCAGAGTCCTTTCTCGCCATCTGTAGCAAGTGGTGTTTGGGTGATTTGATGCCACAGGCAAATGAAGCAGAGCCACTAACTGGTCTAGAGTGAGAGCCAGTCCTCTTGCTTTCTACTGGTCTCCCAGCAAGTTGGTTTAGGTGGGAGCGGAAGGATGCACAGGCACAACCCACTAAGTAAAGGCTTAGGAATGACTGAATACTAAGCAATTAAATACAATTTTTCTCATGATTTTCCAGACTCTAGTTAATATGCTAATGTATATGTACTTTCTTAGCTGCATTAGACAGCAAGTCCTTCTGTCAGGCTCTAATGGTCACTTATGACCTTAAAGAACATTGGCATTACCTATTGGGCAGTCACAAATCTATCTGTCTGCGTGCAGACCTCTCCTTGTAGCCTTGCAAATCCAAGAGTTTTGTGGCTTGAAGGTCTCAGCCATGCTTTAATGAATCTAATTTCTCATGCAGACACAGTGGTGCTCACTAGTCTAAAGGCAGGTTCTTAAATCAGGGTAGCTGAAAATTCCTGGGGCACGCTTAAATCAGCTTTAAGTGACTTAATTCAACTCAGGCTGATTTCTTATCAATTTAAATGATTCATTTAATCTAAACTTTAATGTCAATCAATCTTTCTACCTTGCCGCTCTCATCTTCTGAGGGCAAAGAAATGGGATCCAGCTGTTTGAGTTTAGGTCTGTGAATGGCTGCCAAGGCAGAGAGATGGGGGGTTTTTTTTGGTGTGCAGTTACCGAAACATTCCAGAAGGTTAGCTTCCCTAGTGTTGAGACTCATGGCGTGGCATCCCTGACAAATAGGACTAGGAGGGGTGTGAAGAAGTCTTCTCATCCAGCCCCACCGCGGTGCAAGCTTGACACACTGAGCATCTTCCCATCAGTTGTACTTCAACCCTTCTGCCACAAGTGATGGAGATCACACTGCCTGCTCAGGAAAACTCTTGCTGAGTTTCCCTAACTATTGCAGAAAGTAACCGAGTATCTAATCTATATCTTCCTTGCTGCAACTTGAAACCATGGTTTCTTTTCTTGTCCACTGTGACATGCAGAAGCTTCTTTCTTTTTTGTAGCAGCCTTTAAATACTTGTTATACTGTCTCATCTTGCTTTTTTTCCTAAGTTGAACAATCCTATTTGCTTATTCCTTCCTTGGGGGTCATGTTTTACAGCCTTCTGATTATTCCTGGTCCTCTTCACCAGCTCTCTCATATGGTTCTCTGTTTCTCTCAAAGCACAGGACCTCTGTGAAACACTCAATAATAACCTTGCTTTGTTGTTTTGAAACCTGAGTCAAGAAAAGGGCTAAGGAAAAAATCACAAATACAAACATAAAATGAAACATTAGGATTTTTAATGAAGTACAAAAAGAATCTATATCTCCAGAAATTCTTCCCTGTGTGGCCCCAGCAGATGCACAATTCTTCACTTCCAAAGCACTGATGTCCGATACTAGACACGTTTCAAAATTTTTGTATAGATGGACAAAACAGGAGTCCCTGGCCAGAGGATGTCAGTGTCCAGCCTTACAGACTGTACTCCTTTCTTGCTGATTAAGATCATGGGACAGACAGTGACTCATTAATCTGGGATAGACAACAGGAAACTTGTTGAGTGTTCCCACTGGCATCTTGGATAGCATTACCCACTGACACAGTTGGAAACTGTTGGAGAATTCCCAGAACCCTTCAGGGAAACAGCTCATAAACCCACCCCAACATGGAAATACAGTATGTATTTCAAACAGCAATTCAAGAATTTACCTCCATAAGCAATGTAAAAAATTAGCAACTGGTGGCCATAGCCACTTCTTTTTTAGCCACAGCTCAAAAAAAACCCCAAACCCTGGGGATGAATTCTTCTAGGATCTCACATCAGCCAAGAACTCAATCATAATGTTAACATTGTTCCTGGAGAGGTCCAAGAGGGTGTGCTGAAGACCATGGGATGGCATGCCTCCACCTCTGCACCAGCCTATGTACCTCCCTAAATGGGACTATCCCAAAACCTGAGAGCCTCTTTTCTGTTTATTAGATATGTCACAGACCTCTCAAAGCTGTTTGCAATTGTGGTTGCAGCAAAAAGTGTATATGAGTCGCGGTGCCCTGCCAGCCCAGCTCAGACACTTCAGAGATGGTACTTCTACTATAAATCTTGAACTCCTGTCTTCTTCCTTCAACATCCAAACATTCCTCCTGAGCTGAAAACTGGCACATATGGTCTTGGCCAAGTAAGAAAGTTTTTCCACCAAATTTGAGAGGGGAAAAATATAGATTCAGCAGGTTTTGATTTAGAAATTGGTGGAAGGGATGTATGTGGGTACTGAAAAGTTCAAAATCTCTTGCCCACGCACACAGCCTTTTTAGAGTTTATTTGGGTTTTGTTTGTTCTGCACCATTGAAACATGAGATATTCCCTGGTTCAGCTGGAGAAAAGTCTGGTAAGGTGAATCCACACCATGTCTCTGCACTGTGACTTTGGGGTAATGTAAATCCTTCTGCTGCCTGTGCAGTTGCTGAAGCATCGCAACATGTTATTTTGATTTTATTCAGGCAGGGCTGTACAGTTCTCCTTAATGGGTATGGGGCATTTTTTTGTTTACTACAAGTTGATTACATATTTCCTTGGACAAAGGCCTGAATTTTATTTTCTTGTGCCATGTAAGAGCATTTGGCTGTGGCATCAGCCTCTGACATGGTCTTGCATTTTGCGGCCTCTTGAAAATTTAACTAAGGCTGAAATCCAGGCTGTGGAGATCCATCAAAGCACCCCTGCAAACCAGGATTGTTGGGAAGCTCATGCAGGATGAATGATTCCTGGATTTACCACTACAAGTTAAATAACCATCTCCTGGGGCAATGATCTGTGGGCTATTTCAGGGAATCAGGACTCTAAGGAGAGGACCAGTGGGATTTACTGGGGTCATAGCCCCTTTTCCCCACAGGCTGGATACCTTCTGGCTCTTTCGAACAGCTTGCTGTCTCCTCCTCAGCTAATGATGGAGGCTCACCACACACCATCTATACCTTCCATTGCTTCTCCATCCTAACCTGCAATCTTATTCATAATTCATATGGTTGGACTTGATGATCCAATGGGTCTTTTCCAATCTGGTGATTCTATGATTTATTGTCCTATAAGCTATGGACTTAAAAATGGATAGTTGCCTTCCTGTCTGAATCCACCATTCACATTTCTGAAGGTTTATTACCATGGCAATACTCAGGCTGCTCTGAGAAAAGCTGAGTTCATTTCTTCCATTAAGCAGATCAGAGTTGTATGGGCTTTGATGACCCTCCTCTGGTTTCCTCTGTAGTTAGTGTCCATCTTTTCTTGAGCTGTGGACTCTGAGTTGAATGCAGTGCTACATCTCAGACCGCTTTGATCTGCAGCAGAGCTGCATGTCTTGTAACAATGCTCCTGAGATTGATGCAAATGTGATCATGTTTTTTTTGGTTTTTTTGTGAGGTTTATTTGCTGTCTGTTTTGCCCCTTTTTAAAGCCATATCAGGTTATATAGCCTAGGTTCCACTAGGTCTTGCTTTTGGTTCTTCTGCAGACCTTCCACTCTGCCAGATGTTTTGCCTCCCGGATTTCTGTGGATGATCTTGAAAAACTGGAGTAATGGCCTTAAAAATATGGCTGTTGGTTGTGTTCTTCAGGCCCAACCTCTGGGTGACCAATGCAGCATGAAAGCCCAACCAGTATGGGAGTTCAGCCAAGCTGGAGCACAGCCAGCACAGAGGAGCCTCAACAATTTTATTTTTGGATGGAGCAATTAAAATAGTCCGTGTAATTCTAATAGTTCTCCAAGCTAAATTGTATTTTATTTGTAAGCTCTTAAAATTTTAGACTCTTTTATCTTCAGTCCATGTGAAAAGTGGACAGCGCTGTATTTTAAGTATAATTATGTGGATTTGAAAGTTTCCTTTTTCATTCTTTTTATTGTTGGAGCCTTAAACACGGCATGGGCTATAATCAACTGCAAAACAGATCCATGTGTGATACACATGGCAAAAGTATTTCTAACTGAATCTCCATACTAACAGCACCTCTCACTCTGGAGCAGCCGGAACTTGGATTTCCTCTCCAGAAGAAATTCTTGCCTTTCCCATCTTGCTTTCATGCTCAATCAGAAAACACAGCAGATTTTTTTTTTCTCCTCACAAACTGATATTACAAATATTATCGTAGACCAGCCAGAGTGTTGTGAAGACAAAAAGACAATCTTTTCCTTTTTGCTGTAGGCTTTATTTTTATTTAGATATTTCAAAATGTTTTACAAATAGATGATCCTGTTCCTATACAGCCTGTTTGTTTCCATGTTTTATAACAAGCTTTTCAAAGGTAAGAGCTGTTCTCCTAGCAAGTTTTATTTTTTAACAAAATGGCAGTCACTAATGGAAAACACTCCATTAAAATAATCTTGACAGACTTCAGCTACGTTCTCCCCAATTGCTGCTTCTGGTTTTAGATTACCACTGGTATCATAGCTGGGATTTATTTAATGCAGTGCTGTATTTCTGAATAACTGATGGAAGAAAATATCTGTTTGCAAGAAGAGCATATTAAAACTAGAATTACTTGCTTTTGAAAAATGGGTTAAAATACATGCACGTCGGTATGTCACTTTGGGACATGTATATGTACTCTGTCTCCCTTGAAAAGAAGGAAGTTCCCAAACTATTTAAAGCCTTCCCAACAGACCTCCCACAAATGATAACTTCTTGAAAGCCCAAACATCTCCAAAGATGTACGTGGCTTCAAAAGGGAATCCCCTCCAATGATTAGAACCGTACAGCCTCCCATCTGGATTCGAGCTCCAATAATAAGGGTCAGGACCTTGTCCATACATAGTAAAAAAAAATACTGTAAGAAAGCACTTTTTTAGTATTTCCAGATGTAGGGAGAACATTTTTCTTTTTGAAATACAATGAGAAAGCTTTGTCAAGCTTTTTTGGAAACAGATATATAGGCAAGCCCAGAAAAAAAAAAAAACCAACAAAACCCCCCAACATTTTGCCAAATAGTAAAGACACATTAGGACAGGTGAGTTTAGGAGCTGGCAGCATGATGGCTTACCAAAGGCCAGCATATTTTTGAACTGTACTGTAAATGGGATTTATTTAAATCAAATGGGGAATCACATTTTAAATAGATTCATAGATTTTTCAGGCTAGAGGGATCATTAAATTTTCTAGGCTTTTCTTCAATATAACTGAACTCATTGAATTTTCCCCTCAGTTACTCTTGAGGAAAAAACAGAAGTGGGGGGGGGGGGGGGGGGGTGGAAAGAAAGAAAGCAAAAGCCCAATAACTTGCATTTGGATGGTATTTTGGAAGACATGCTTTAATCAGACTTGGCATCACAAATTTAAAAGATACAAGGTCACCGCTCCAGCTGGTCATTCAGATGATCAGTCCCCATGTGCTTTGTTTCACGTTTGGGTTTGCCTGGCCCTAGCCTTCAGCCGTTCCCTTTTTCTTCATGATAAAAATAAAACCTTTAAACATGTGGTATTTTTTTATTTCACAAAGGTTTTTTATGCATCATAATCAAATTGCCTCTTGATCTTCTTTTTGATAAATGAAACATCTTGTGCTCCATGAACCCCTCTCTGCGTCTAACTCAGGTCCTTGAATAGCTCTTCTGGCTGTCCACTGAACACCACCATTCAAACATGATATGAAGCTTGGGTATGGCTTCTTTTCAAAATGTGCCTTGAGGAACAAAATTAAATGAAAAGGGCAATTCCATTAAAAAAAGATGGTATCTGCCTATCTGCAGACAAGATAATATTGCATGCATTTGCCAGTTTCAAATGCGGAAAACTGGATGCACATGGAATATAATTCAATTTCCTTGAAAAATCAAAATAAGCAAAATATTTTTCAACAGATTCGGAATTTGTCTTTGATTCTTTTAAAGCAGCTGAAGTAGGAGCTTTTTCATAGTTTCATTTTTATGGGGTATTATGTTTCATTATATACCACAGGTTTTGCTTGGATTTTTTGGTTCATGGGGTTTCCCTCTGTCTTTGCCTCCATTTAAAGAATAAGAAACAGAAAAGAAAGATGGAAAAGGAAAGATTTTGTGCGTTTTTAAAGGGAAAGAAAAGGACCTAATGTCTTTTTGGAAAAACAAACAAACAAACAAACAACATTGGTTTAATTAAAAGCTGTTTTGGTTGGAGAAGAAAGAGCATTTTAGAGATTTTTTTAATATCTCCCATTTTGGTTGCCCTAATTGTGCTGGAAGCCCGGTAGTAGGATGTTATGCTCAACCAGATTTTGATCATCGTACTAGGAAGACAAGACTTGGTCTGTACAGTGGAGCTGTACACAGCACAGCCCCAGAATTCATCCTTCTCCTTTGATCACCTTGCCTGGAGCATCCTTTTGCCTTTAATGCCAAGCTTGAGTCAGAACACAGGAGACTTTCTTTGCTGAGGGTTGGTTAAAGTCTTGGAGAATTTCATGTCAGAATTAGGATGGAGACGGTATGGATGTGTTTATGAATTTATGCATGTCCAGGGCAGTAGTAATTCCTGAAATAGGACTGCAAATCTGGAAAAATGCAAACATATCTATAATGCAAGGGCACCAAAGGATGATGTGTACTCTATAGGCAAATTTAGCATAATTTGTTTAGCTCATAAATTCATTTGCTCACTGGGATGTCACTGATATGATGAGCAAGCAGTTTTACACCATATTGCTGTAGAAGGTGATTTATCGTGGCAGCTGGTGGGATGCAGGCATGAGGGTGAGACAAGAAAATGTTGTTGTGACTGCTGAAGGACAGGCTAAAAATGTTTATTTCACATGAGTCTAGATAGACTCTCTCTATTTTTAAGGCAGGAGCAATGGAAGTGAAAGGGCCTGCCAGGTCACGGTGTGTTTATGAAAGCTCAATTTCCTGGAAGCATGGGACCTTATGAGACTTTTGGTTTTCATTTTTAAAAACATCATGTTTCTAGCCCGTGCAACTGCCGAGAAAATCTTGACAATACAATCTCTGTAGGTTGGTGAGGCTCAAAAAGCCTCAGGAGAGTGAAAAGAGGAGCTTTTCAAGTGCCTTTGCTCTGCAGCTGTTTCCACAAACATTTGGGTCCCAACTCACTGTTTTGAACGTGTTTAGACTTGGCAGTGCACGTCTGGTAGAATCTTTGTGGGATCCAGTTCTTTCTGAGACTGTCTAGATTTTGCTGGTGTTTTCCTTGGTTTGGGATTTTGTTGATTGAGTTGATTGAATGTCTGTCTTTTTTTTATTTATTTATAAGAACCTTGAAGGTTTTGTGCTGTCATCAGCTGAAAAGTGTCTTGCTTTTGATGAGTTTTAGCAGAGTTTCTAGAGGAGTATCAAAACTGATTTTTGCAACCTAGAGTGAGTAGTTGTAACCTGGTTTTGACAGTCCAAGAATTTATTTCAAATGGTTGATTCATCTTGGCTCTTTCATATTGATTCATATTCAGGGGAAAAAACCTATAATTAGCACCATATAACTACCCACACTTAACAGAAAACATGCCTGTAAAGCTAATGTGCCATTTAAAGGCACAGTTCATAGTATCATAGAATGTTTGGGCTTGTAAGGGATGTTTTCAGGTCATCTAGTCCAAACCCATTGCAGGAGCTGGGATATCTTTAACCAGATCAGGTAGATCAGAATTACATCCAACATGACCTTACATGTTTACAGGGACATGGCCTCTGCTACTTCCCTGGGCAACCTGTGCCAGTGTTTCAGCACCTTCATTGTAAAAAAATTGTTCCTTATATCCAGTCTAAATCCACTCTCATTTAGTTTAGATCCATTACTCGTTTCTCTGTCACAACAGGCCTCACTAAAAGTCTGTCCCTATCTTTCCTGTAGCCCCTTCTAAGTTCTGGAAGGCTGCTAGAAGGTCTTCCCGCAGGTTTCTGCAGTCTTAAAGTTCCCCTTACCAGAGATCTCTGTTGCCATCACCCACTTGATCTGGGAGAAGAGATGTATTAATTAATCCTATGTTGTTAATAGCACTGATTCTGTGGCCCCCTCACTATCCCACATGACTCTGGCTGGAAGAGTGATGGGACAAGATGGTGCCGAGCAGTTCTCTGAGCAGCATGTGGAGTCCAGTTTCATCCATCATGTTCTGTGCAGCTGCTAAGTGGAAGCACATTGTGGAATCCCAAGCACCAGGGTGCTGCAGTGACACAAGCCCTGCAAGCGCTTGCTCTTCAGGGAGTTTTTTTATATTAAAAAACCCATGCAACTTCCTGGCCTTTTTGTTTGTCACAGTCTCAACAATTCTGGTATAATCTAAATGTTAGCTTACTAAGTTTTGTTGTATGTTAGTTATTTGGAATAATTTTGTGCTGATAAAAATTATTTTTTTTAATACTGAGCTTTTTTTGAATGTGAGGGGCTTAGCTTTTCTTTAGCTTTTCCGTTAACTCAAAGATGATAAATTCTGAACTAACAATGCTGCAAATGTTTTTAAATTTATACCCATGTGTCATATATGGACTATACAGTTTTTAAAACTTGTACTTTATCACAGCCCTTAAAATCAATTTTATTTTAGTTTCTGAAGGAAACAAATGCAACCACATTAACACCATATCAATTCACCGCATAAACTACTACACACCAATTATATGCATGTGATTTGGCATGCATACAAGTGCATGTATGATGATTTAGATCAGAAATGCGATCTGGTGTAGGAACCAGGCAGCACAAGAACTGCCCCCAGGAGAGAATGGAATCCTTCTTCCCCTCAGTCTCCTGTTACTTGGGACAGAGTGGCTTCCACAGCAACGATGTGAGCAACAGCCAGTTGCCCAGATTTGCATCCCTGCCCAGAGCAGCAGAGCTGGGGCTGAGGTATTTGTAGTCTGCAGTGTGCAGAATCACCAGCCATTAAGGAAGGAGAGTGTCACAGCCCAGGATTTTTCCTTACCTGGTCAGAGGGGTGTCCATTCCTTCTCTGCTTTTCTGACATAAAAGTGTCAAGAGTGCCAGACCTGCAGCTCCTTCAGGCAATGCCCCCTTCAGCCGGGGTCTTCTCATCTGTGACTAAACTGTGCAAGTCCTGCCTGCCCCGCTTTGCACTGAAGCTGTCTCTTTTTGCTCATTCAGAGAATGAACCCTCCCATCCAGGCTATCCTCTTTATGCACCTCGATGATTGTCACATCTTCCCTGCTCTGATGAGTACAGGCTTCCCTGCCTGCATCCCTTTCCTAACCCAAACACTCTGCATTCCTGTGGCTCGGTTCTCCTTCATGTCTGAAGTCTTGGAGGTGGTGGCACTTTTTTCCTGCCTTTTCCCCACCTGCTCCCTCCTCTCACATTCAGTCGATGAGTGCACCATCACTTCCCAATTACTTTTTGTGCTTTCTCCTCACCCTTGTAGGGGTTGCTCCCTATAAATGTGCATCAAGCTATCTTGCTATGAACTTCTGACACCCTCCTTAAAATATAACACAATACCTGCAGGAGACTTAGCCTGTTGTATAGCTTTTAAAAATGCATTTGGAGCTGGTCTCAGGTGCTCCTTTGTTGCTTTTTATGTTATTTAAGGAGAGAAGAAATGGAAACAAAGACCTAGCTGTGTAAATTCTTATTTAATGTGCAGTGTGGCTTTCAAGCTGGGAATTTGGTCTGCTTGAGTCCAGAAGGTTAAATACCACACAGAAATAGTTTATACCCATTTCAACTTATCTAATATTTAATTATGGAGTAGTTATGTTTGCTAAAAGCTCAAACCATGCATCAGACAAGACCACAGAGGCTAAGAAATGGAAAGGTATTTTGTCTAGTGATAAATCCACTGAATAAGTGTTCACACACCCAGCTGTGGCAGCAGCAGCCGCCATGTGAAAAGGTCACCTTTGCCATGGACCCCACCACTGGCTGTGGAAGATATCTGCTGACACAGACTGGCACAACTACCTTTTATGAATTTCTAGAGACTGGATTAGCTCCTTTGCTCCAGGTTGCCATAAGCCCTCTGTGAGTTATGCTTCTGGCAGCAAGATCTGCTTAGAGTAACCAGGATGAGCTATAATGGTGGATCTCAGGAGGCAGCAGTGAGGTTAGCCACAGATTAGTTTTAACAAACCACTCAAACCCCCGTGAAATGCATCAACCTAACTTCTCCCTTGTAGGGGCACCCTGTTTCCAGTGAGTCCTCCCCAAGTATATTAAATATCATTCTACACAAGGAATTTACATCAAATTCACTCTTTCTAGTAGCAGTACCAGCTGCGAGCATTTGAAATGGTTCTTACCCAGACTCCTTCCAGACTTAAACCAAACACATTTGATTCAATGGGAAGTGTCTGCATCTTCTGTTCATGCATTCTGACCTCTACTGCTGTGTCATTCCCTATTACTGGAAAGGCCCTTACAAGCCAATTTATCTAAAACTTCTCATCTCACTTATGTAGCTGCAAAGGAGTAGAGGGTTTTTTAGCATAGCCATTCACTACCATGAATACCACAGCTTACTTTTCTGCAGCTTCCTAAGCCTCCATGAATCAGCATTTTCTTAATGCAGAGGGCAAATAATTGCAAAGGAAGCGTGCTTTGTTATACATGTGTTAGAGCACGCCTTGAGCTAAATTTTTAACATGAGCAGTGGAGAGAGATCCAGTTGTTTCATTAATGATGAGTAGCTTGACTCTGCAAGAGTTAAAAGAAATACCCAGATTTTCTGCATTCCACATCTTCAACTTGATTTCAGTCTGTCTAGTTGCCTAGTCATGGGCAGATTTCAACCCTTTGATTGAAATATGGACAGTATGTGATTTAATCGGTACTTGTTTATCTGCAATGCTCCGTTTGAACTCTTTGTAGCATGCTGTATCTTGGCATGTTCAGAAATGCTTCAAATTCACCATCTGGTTTTGGAACTGAGTACCTGTTTCTTTTACGGTTGCACTCTGTATCCCTCCAGGGGTCTATTTGTTTGCTTTACAGTTTTTTTATTTGGGATTCCACTAAGGACAGAGCTCTCCTCTATCATACCCAGGGAAGCAAGCACAAGGGCAGCAAAGAGCTGCACACAGATCAATGGGCAAACCTCAAAACCTTTTTGAAGTGTGGTTCGGATCTGTGTCCAGAAGTTGGGATGCTTTTCTGAAACTCATCCAAACATATCTGAGACTCTTTGGGTTAGGAATTGGGTTAAAACCCAGGAGAATAGTCACTTTTTATTTTTTAATCCTCTCTCCAAAGTTGCTGTGCTTACTGGTTCTTTCAAAGCCCAGACCCCAGTGAAAAATCATAGTTCATGGGGTAACTCAATAATTCTCTCTCTGTTCTTGGAAGAAATTGAGATGACCAGATGTATGCAGTCATTGTGGGTGGGAAAATAGGATGAAGTTAGCCCTACAGTTTCCCCCCACCATGCATACTGTCACTAGAACCAAAGCCATGGTTGTAGGTTGCAGAAATGCCCCCATCATATAAGTCATCATCTCCTCCATTTCTGCAAGCTGTGTGTTTTCTTTTGGTGTTTTACCACCAATAAATCACTCTTCTCTAGTTACTTCATACACACACACCTGTGCATGGGCTCTAGATCTGTCCTGACGTCTGCAGATCATCCAGCCTGATGATATGGGTGCCCTTCCCCCCTAGAGTTGCTCCACCAGACCTTGTTGGAGGAACATGTTTATCAGACACAAGCAGTGCAATGTTCCACGGAGAAAACCTGCTGGCCTGCCCCAAAGAACCCAGTGCCACCAGCAGGCTCAGAGCTCAGTGGAGAGCAGCACCATCCAATGCGCAAACCTTAGAACCCTTGCTTGCCCTAACTAAAATAAGTTTAACTTGAAGCCAAACCACAGAGTCAAATCCAGATATTAAATCAGGCAAAGCAAAATGTCTTAATTTTCTCCAAGACCATGGCCCAAAGTGCATCTGTGCGATGCTAAAATCCTATACCAAACCCTACGGTACTGATATATTAGCCTACACTACTGAAATATTAGCCCTGGCCAGAGTAAATCAGAACTGCATTGTTGAAGCTTGTGGAGCCCTGCTGATTTACCCTGTTATTGCCCAGTGCACTGACCTGCCCAAGGGTTTTAATCAGGTCTGAAGCAACTGAAGTATATAGCCAATAAATTACTGTGCACTCTTTGATAGCATGGCAAAGGTTTCCCAGTTGAAGAGGTAGAATATCTGAAATCAAACCATCAAAATACAGCCTCTCTGGTATTTTACCCCTTCAGCCTCAGTTCATCAAAAAGCCAGTTAAAGCCTCTGTGGATACTGCCTGGCTGCTACTTATTCTCCTCCTAATGAATGTGGAAATATCCATGGCAAGTGGAATTTATGGATGAAGGAATTCCAGTTACCATCATTCCATCTCTGCTGTAATAAGGCAGGCTGCGACTGACAGCCCTGTAAAATACTGCCAGCTCACCAAGAAAACTCTGAAAAGGGGTCATCTGAGCCCGTCCAGCCTGCATCCGGGGGGGGGGGGGTGGGAACCACCTTTAAACCTCCAGAAGATGTTTATAACATAGTGCAGCTCCTGTTCCTTCACAGCCCTCTTCTCAAAGCCAAATGAAGGTGAACCAAATACTTTATTGAGTGGGCTCTGATGACCTTGGCTTATTTTTTTTTTAAATGAGCAGATCTCTTTAAGGAAGGGGTGGGAAAGCATATGAAAAACACAAACTAGCTTCAGATGGCGAGTTTAACCTCCAGTGGTCTTGTAGATTAAAAAACATTAAATCTTTTTATCTAAATTCTAATAAAAATCATGTCTCCCGTGGTTTTAGTGACTGCTTCCAACTACACTTTAAAGCTTATTATTTTCAGGTCAGGTAGTGTGCACAGCAAAACTTTGGGCTTGTTTTTGGTTTTTTTGTATTTTAAACCATTAATTTAAGTTCTGCTCTTTCTATGAAATAACATTTTATTAAGTCTTCTTGACTGTCACAATTTCACCCATGAAATGCTTCGTGTATAAAATGAAGCAACATCGGATTTTAACTAATAGAGGAGAGAATTTTAATGGCAAATCAAATTCATTGCTTATTCACTTACCTTCTTGTGTATAGTGCTATAGATACACCATATTTCAATTACTAGCTGAGAGAAATATCTCTTTATTTAATGTTCTAAAATTAATGAAGTATGTAAGGAGTCTAGGCAGCTTCACTTCATCCTCAGGTAGAAGCGTACCCCAGAGGTCATGCTGAGTTGTTGATTTCACTATTTGGAAAAGTCTCTGGAGCCAAAAGAAAACACACACATTGTCCAATAAAGGGAAATTCTGAATGTTTTAGGAGAATTAAGTGCAGATCTTGGCAAAGCTGAGATGGATGCAACTTGCCAGCTGAGTAGACTATTTGTTGAAAAATTGAAAGTTTCAAGTGACCGCAGCTATTCATTAATTTGCTCTGGATTCAGCACAGCCTGCTGGCAAGAGGAGCAGAATGATGAAGGCAGAGTCAAACTGTCAGTTTTGGGCGGAATTTTTCTGTTTTTTAAAATGTGTTTTGAAATGCGTATTGGTAACTTGACTTGTAAGACCAAAATGATGTTTGAGTGAAAATGCAGTTAAAGTGAATGGGTTTGTTTGCTTGCTTCTTTGCTTTTAGCATGGAAAACGGGGAAAAACAACTCCAAGATAAAATTACTTTGTTTCATTTTGGGTGAAACAAGGCATTTAATTCAATCCAAACTTGATCATTACTTTTTTTCACTTCTGATTGATCCAAAATAATTTGTGATATGCCTGAGGTTTCATGTTATCATTCTCATGGTTTGCCCACTCAAATGAAAATGTCGTTATTCCTGTGGCTTTTCCGAGTGCAGGCAGAAGGGAGCAGGTTTGATCAGGATGAGAGCAGCATCACACAGGAGCACTGTGCTCGAGCCTGCCAGGTTAGGAGTTTGGTTGAGGTTAAGAAACTGTAATACTGCTGGATGGGGAATAAAATCAATCCAGCTCTTCATGCCAGCAAGCACCATGCACACACCCACCCCAGCCAGGGTCTCTGATGGCTACACTTACCACTTTGACCTTGTTCTTTCTTCCTCTTGGCCAGAAGTGTTGCTCTGGCACTAGGTGGAAATCATCATTAGGAGTTGGAGTGGCTCTTCATCCAGGTCCTTTTGAACCATTGCTCCCCAGTCAAGCTACTGGTAGTGCAAGACCCCGTTTGTGCAGCTCCCATTCAGTATCCCATGCTGGAATGGAAAGCTTTGCAACATCATCCCCTGCTCTGAGCATATTTTCTATCACCAAAGACAAAAAGAAATGTTCTTCTAGACCTCTCACATCTGCATTATTATTATTATTGACAATGTCATTTTTATCTGAACAGACTAGCCCAATTGCTGGAATTAGATTAATTCCTCACCTACTTAAAACCCAACTTTTTAATGGCCTTAGAACCACCAGACAGGGTATTTCACTTGTGTCCTTCTGCTTCCCAGACTGATTTTGTGCAGTTCTGAGGTTGTTCATGTAAACTTGCATCTTTTTTCTTTGTGGGAGCTAAAATCAGAAGATGATTAGGCATGGCAACAGTGCAAAGCAACAAGCTGTGTTTAATTTCCATTAGTCAAAGAGAAATTTGCAATTCCAGTGTGGCTTGTATGGAAAATATAATATCAGATCTGTAATACTGGTGAGTATTGTATATTCAGTCGACAAATCTGTAAGTATTTTAACATCCCCAGCATTTTTAACATAAAAATATTGAGCTATGCTAATCTAAAATGATGATGTCCTCTCAAAGCAGCCATCTGTTGGGGCAGGAGCAGGTTACAGTGACATCTCCCTCCTTTCAGAGCACAGAGTCCCCAGACCTTTTGAAATATTCTTGGCTGCAGCAAATCCATAAACCAAGAGTTAATCAGGTTGTATGGAGTCTCCCTTTACTCCAAAGCAAGAAAAAGTTAGTGGGAATAATGGAAATTTCAAAATAATGGGGTAAAACAGCCAGCTGATGTCCAGACCCCCTCTTCAGTGCAACATCTAGTCATTTCAGAAACCTGTATTTCCCTCTCTAAACATTGCTTTCCAACAACTAAACACTTGCACTCGATGGAGGTATTTTGGTGCCAGGAATACTGGGGAAAAAAAACTCTGACTTTCCATTCATGAGAGCATTTAAACAACACTTTACATCAAAGACCTTTCATTCCCCGGCCGGAGGAGTTATAAATGGGGCTTGGTGCAATCAGTAAGGCTCCTGCCTCAGGACGCAGTGCTTCAAGTGCCTCGTGCTTTCAAATGCCACAACATTAATATCCACCATCCTGCAAGTTAAAAGAATATTTATACACGTACACATCACATTAATAATGCATTCATTGACTGCTCTTATATTTAGAAACTAATATATTAAAACAAATTACCAAGTGACAAAACTTTCTTGACAGGGGATGAAATATGTTGGTCTGCTTTATTGTATGTTATATATATTATTAGAAATCAAGTAAATTCTTCCCATACTGTGACTTTTTAAAATAAAATTTTCATGTCTGATTCTCATTTATATTCCAAGCTCTTTATACTCCCCTGCTCCTGTGAAGTGGCAACAGGGCAGATAAGAATGAAGTCTTTCAAAACTGAAGACTTTAAATCTCTTTATTTAGGATATACTTGATGGGAGAAAATAACCTTCCACCCTGCATGTACCTACAGTGAGGACTGGATATCAAACGCTAAGATTCCAGGGCCCCAGTACTAAAATTTTGAAAGGTCTTTAGCGTAATCCTTTAATCTGTTTACTGTTAGATACAAGAGAAAATGCTTATTTACAAGAGCAAACATCTACTTCCATTTCAAATAGGAGTTTAATCTGTTTAGAGAAAGGCTTGGGAGGAAATAATTCAAACTACTTTAAAGATTAAGGTTATCATCTCTTTTTTTTTCCTTCAAAGGAGATTGCAGGCAACCTTCAGAGGAAGCTGTATTAATTAAAATTAGCCTGAAAGTGTTTAAAATACTCAATTATTTGACCTCATTGCACTAAACCTAAATGCAAGGTGGGCCAATTTTTGCCAATTTAGGAGTGGCTGTAGTGGATGCTGTAAAGCATGTGACCTCGCATGAGGTGGGTTTTCTATTCCACAAATGTATGCACAGCCCCAGCTGTTCAACTAAGCCTTATGGGTGGCTCTACTAGAGCCTAATTTTCAGGAGACTGTGTGATTATGATGTTATATTCCATTTCCATTCCCGTATTTGAGTCATCAGTATGTTCTGAGGCAAACATTAGCAATACTTTTGGAAGGGCTTACTGTTTAAATGCTTTGTTTTCTTTTGAGTTTTTATTTAAATATGCTTTTGATTAAAACTACCTATCCTATCAGATAGCCCTTCCTCACACTGTGCATCAATTGCCATGCAACACCTCCTCCTGAGGACAGAATAAATCGACTCTCATTTACCATATATCTGCTTACCTGGCAAAAAAATGGGTAAAACCTATTTTAAGAAGCAAAGGTGGATGCTGAGCTCCCAGCAGCTTGGCAGGGGATTGGGACAGGGTGAAATGGAGCTGCAGTACTGGCTGGGTTAGAAGGATCTGGGCTTAATTTAGCAGTTCCCCTGCTCAGTCTCCTTCAAGGAGACAGAGGGAATAAGTAGCCAGCTCCAGAAATTTACCTCCAGCACTCAGATGAGTCTTGATATTGCCAGATGTGCCAGTACCTCCTTCCCTTGATCTGTTGGAGCACTTAAGCACTGTGATTGTTTGACTTTGGTGGGTCCACTCAAGTGCCTGTGAGCAAGTGTGTGCTCTCACCACCTTTGCATGGCCAAATCCTCACAGAGCCAAATTTGGGTTCTCAAAGTCCAGGTTGGTGCTTTCTCCTTTGTATCCCCAGCCATGGGAATTTTAACCTCTACTGAAAGGTCCTCCAAACATGATACTGTCAGGATTAAAGGATGTTCCCTCTTAGGCAGCAGCACCTAGACTGGGGGTTAAAGGTTTACCCTCTGCATGTAAAGGGCCTTTTCACAACCCAAGATGGTCTCTGAAGTTTTGCAGTGAAAAGGCTTAGTAGCTCTGTGGGACTAAAACACAAACCCTGCTCTTTTGCTCCAAAAGACCACCTTGCTGACATGAAACATCAACAATGAGAATGTCACTATCTCACACAAGAAGGCACAATAACATCAAGTGGCAAGGATCATGATTGAACTACCCATGATGAAGCGTTTAGGGGATGATATAAGTTTTCTTCTGTCTTGACCACTGTGACACACATAAGCTAAGCAATTCCCTTTAACCTTACTTGCCATGGGAGACACAGCAGTTGTGGATGTGCTTGTCCACTGAGGTTCCCCTGACCCTTTTCTCATGAAGTTCAAACATCCCCACACTTCTTAACAGTGTCTAAGGCAACAGCAAAGCTGCCAGTAGCTTCAGTAGAGCCAAGTTTAATCAGATCTCAGCAGAAGCAGGCATGTTATGAGCTCATGGACTTACTTTCAGCAGAAGCAGTCACAACCCTTTATGTTATGTCTGAATTTATCCCTCAATTTTTAGTCCTCAGAGTCCAATCCCCATTGCTTGGATTGCTCCCTGCTCTCCTTGCTTTGCAGAAGCGTCATGTGCCACAACAGATCTACAAGAACTTTAAACAGGACATCACTTTTTTCCCCAATCTCTTTTAGGTCAAAAAAATCTGTGGTTATTAAAAATAAATAAATAAATAAACAGGAAGTACTGGTGCCAACTCATCCCAGATATATCAGATATCTCCCAGCTTGCCCCTCCTGGTAAATCCAAAGTTCAGGATAGTCTTCTTCCCAGAGCCCTCAGGTGGAGAACATCAGCAGTTATGCAAATGCATTGTTTACCATTGATTTAGAGAAATTCATCCTGTGTGTTGGTTTTCAAGCTTTTGTAATGGATGAAACCTGTGTTGTTCTGTGGCAGCTGTAAAGCAAAAAACCCATCAAAACTAATTTGATCTCCATCATTAAAAAAACTGATTTCCTTTTACTTTTTCTTCAGAGGAGATAAGATAGGCATAGAGGGACACCAGGAATTACACTCAATAAAATTTTCAAAGAGATTGTTTTAGTTTGTTTGAATTCTTATAGGTATAGGAAGTAT
The DNA here is from genome assembly GCA_013389865.1 of Piaya cayana. NCBI lineage: Eukaryota > Metazoa > Chordata > Aves > Cuculiformes > Coccyzidae > Piaya > Piaya cayana. Next base: position 208,771 of record WAAB01007606.1, on the reverse strand, counting down.
CAGCTTTGTTTTATTAGGAGTGCAAAATGCCTTTTGATTTCTGCTCTGAACAGGCTGTTCTTCCATCCCAGACAGGCCATTGAGAACCACCAAGAGATAACCAGGGCAGAGCATGGGACCAGCAGGTGCACCTCCCTCCCATCAGTAAGTGTGACTTTCTTCTCAATGCCCACATTTTAAGATGTACATGTTACACCTAAGGAGAGATCACAGGGTGTTTGCTTTCCCATAAACTTTGGATGTGGTAGTCCTGTGGCTTTCATTATTTTATCTCTGTTGTAGTTATAGTATGCTTGTAACAAGTTGGCACAGAAATGGTAAATTCTGAGGGATGGTAATAAGTTCCTCGTAGTGGTTAGACAGTTTTATCTGTTCTCACCCTGAACATAGCCAACAAAGATAACCAAAGGTAGCAATGTCAAATGTAAAATTAATCTAGCTCTTACAAAGCCTGAAGTTGCTTCTAGAAGTCTGAGATTCAAAATACAGCTATTAATAACGCTGAAAATATAAAAGCATTTTGAAATTCTTTCTGGACAGTCTGGTCTAAGGAGGTAATCTGGGCTGAGCAGGTAGAGCTGGGCTGAGATCCAGCAGCTCTGTAGATGCTGTACCTCTGTACCTCTTGGAGCTTCCCTGCAAACTCTAAAGCTCCCTCTCAGCTTTTACAGACAAGGCAAAGAAGCACGGCATTTTAAAGCGAGAAATTTTGATTTCATTAAGTGGAAACAACATAATTAGGTGAACAATGGAGAAACATCTCAAAAATTAGGCTGGAAAGTAACGGGGACAGTTTTCACCATGCAAAGTCGGGAAATCCAAACAGTACAGAGTACAAGTTTGTGAGGTTTTGTTGATAGCATTTTTCCAAAAGTCCTCAGTTTCAGATTTCCTTTTCAATGGAAATTCCAAAAATGCACACTTATGTCAAGTGAAACCCTCACTTTCAAACTGTGAAGAATTCCCCCACTTCAGTATGATGTAGCTCTTCCAGAACAAGTGATGGAGTCAGCAAGGCAAAAGTTAATTTCTTTATAATGAGGGTTTAATTTAAAATAATTATTGCTGTGTTAAAGAAGAAGTGTCCTCCATGATTTATTTACAAGAAGCACATTAAAATGCTTAACTAGAGCTCAACCCTATTAAACCAATCTGCAACATCAGCATATTACTCAGTAAGCTTTGCAGTCTCCTCAGAGAGGCTGAAATGATCCTCAATTCTTTTTTTAAAGGCAGACCCCAAAGTCACACTGATGTCCGTAAGGAATTTCTTACAAGGCAATGAGTGAAACCGTTATTCATACACTTATCTGAGACTAAAATCAGAGCAGAGCAGCAACACACTTCTAAAATGTGTGAATTTGGAATATTCACATGTAAGCAAGTACAGCTGGGAGCATGTGCCAGGTTTCATTTTGGTTTTGGAGTCAAATAAGAGCAATTGTAGGGTGTGTGGTATTGTGGAACTGGTCCAGATCTTTTAAGAGGAACTGCTGATTCTTTTTTAAGACATGATCCTGCCCTGTGAAATGAATGCCTTTCTTCACTATCTCTCCTGTAAAGCAAAAGGCTTTGTCCTCAGATGGTGCCAGCAACAGAGCAAGACAGGGGTCTGATCTCAGGTCCCTTTATTAGAAGAAATGAAACACAAGTTTTCATAAGACTTTAAAATTTGGGAATGGTCTGAATGAACAATAAATGTTAGATTGTAAGTTCATATTGAAGAGTATCCTCATTTTTATATAGGGGAGTTAAACACCCTGGAACAGCCTAATAGTCCCAAGGCACAAGATCCTGAAAGAGAGTTCAGCATGCTATTTCTGGCTGGTTTTTCCTTTCTGTCCATTGCAACCCATGGTTCTGAGTATTTATTCTCCCTAGTCCCACAGCAAAATACAATGACATCATGAAACTCATCCTGTACTCATCCTGAAGTGAGTTCATGTGGCTAAGGATGGGACAAGGTTCCGTCCATGGTAGAAAGCAAACCAGGCTTTGTCTTGGAGTGTGATTTTAAGCTCATCACTCCAAACATGGGGGGTGATTTCTAGACATAGTTTTCCCAACATCACAATGAACGCTATGGGCAAGCATATTACTTACCTACCTGGGGAATGATAAGCAGGTTTCTATCACAATTACCCTTCTTTTGCAGTAGCTTAATTAACGTGCAAAACAAAAATGGTGCCTCTGCTCTAAGAAATTATTTTTCAGTGTGTGTAAATTGGTGGCTAGTGACAACCCCAAAGGACAGGTGACATTGCAGGCAAAGAGAAGAAGTGCACAGGCTGCTTTGTTTATGGTGTGTTATGGGGTCAGCAGTACCTTCAACATATGGAAAAGCCCATATGGAGCAAGGTGCAGCACTCCTTATTGCAGCTTCCAAGTGAAGTTCTGCTAGGGCTGCAGTAGTAGGCAGGAGGTGGTGATGCGCAGCTGAGAAGCCTGACAGAACCTAACCTGCCTGTGGGGATGAAGCAGGCTATCAGGCATGGGAAAAGATTTTCCATGGTGGACAGAAAGTGGAGAAACTGTCTTGCATTAAAGCAAAACCATTTCCTACTGAAAAAGTGCAACAGCTCGCCAACAGCAGTGGAGCAGAGTATGTAAGGAGGCTCTGACATTTCCAGGTAAACATTTGGTTCGTCCTTAAAGTCTACCAAGCCCTGCTGGGAATGACAAAGGGCAGAGCTGCTCCTGGTTTGTACCTGAGGGGTGAACCCCCTGGTTCCTGGGAGCCCATCCACCCCTGGCTCTCAGGCTGCTGCCTTCTGGCGTTTCACCGCTAGATGCCCCCGCGCACTGCAGGGAGGGCAGAGCCTCTGCTGTGCCCCCTGGGCAACACTGACACGGGAGTGGAGCCCAAGGGACGAGAGACTTTGCTTCTGCAAGCTCCTCTTTGTCGTGCTGAGGACCTTTTGTGATTCTACATAATATGAGAACTCTGTAAAACGTCAGATTCTGCAAAGAGTCCATCTGTCCTGACAGAAATAAGGTGTACTGCGAAATAGCAAAATTATCAGAGAATCACAGAATGCCCTGAGTTGGAAGGGACCCACAAGGATCATGGAGCTCAGCCTCGGGCCCTGCATAAGACAACCCCAACATTCACACCTTGTGCCTCAGGGCGTTGTCCAAATGCTTCTGGAATATTGTCAGGCTTGACTGCTTCCCCCCAGAAGCTTATTCCACTGCTCCACCACCCTCTGAGTGAAGAACATTTTCCTAATATCCAACCTCCCCTGGCACATCTTTCTGCCATTCTTTCAGTTCCATATCATTGGTCATCAAAGGGAAGAGATCAGCACAGAACCTGCTCCTCCTTCTTCCCTTGTGACAAAGCAGTAAACAGCCTCCAGCTGTCACCCCTGCCAAGGAGTTAATTCTCTGCACTGCTTAGACTTCTGTTCCTTCTTCCCTGGCTTGCTACCTGCTAATTCAGAATTGCAGACCTTGTCATCTCAAAAACATTTCTTCAGTGGTGGCTGGAGCACAGGAAACCCATGCTTGGTCCACCTAGGCTTTTCCCTAAACTTTGACAAAGTGCATTTGTGGCCTCGCATTAGTCACAGAATTAATCATGCCTGACATGTCAAGTGTAGCCCCAGTATGAAGGTGCAGAGCTCCAGCAAGTCCAGTGGCTCCTGTCAGCTCTGTCCTGTTCTTTTCTATCTGAAACCATTCTTTGCAAACACTAATTTATTTTCTAGACAGAGGCAGAGACTCCTTTTTGGTCTGTCCCGTGTGGGTTTTCATTTTTTAGTGTGACTGGCAGGGTCAAGTGACACAAATGCTTTTCTTTGGTAATGGACAACAGAGAAAGGAAGCCTTTGTCAGCATGGAGCTGCCACTCTTTTTTGGTGACACCTTTCTTCCAGGACTGCCAGTGAGGGAGAAAAGGGCAGTGATTTGTTTGGTAACTCCTTATGGACATGCCTCTACTTCCACCAGGCAGGCCTATTTATAACCTCAGTTTATAACCTTAAGTTAGCCCCCAGCTGTACATAGCTTACCTATGTTAATAGGCTTGGAATAGGCAGCAATAGTTGTTGGTTGTTATGGTTTGTTTGGGTTTGGGTTATTTAATTTGGCTGATACTTTAATAGTGTGACTGCACTGACCTACTTTGTTCTCTTGTTATTTGAATTGTATAACTTCCATTTGGTGTGTATATGTTCTGTTGCACTAAGTACCCATGCTCTCTGCCTCTGCAGAAGCTTGCAAGGTGGTCAGACTGCTGCAACAACATCCTGCAGCAAAACTGACTCGGACTGTGCCCTTCTTTCTTCCCCACTCCCTGAAACGATGCAGACTGGTTAGCTTAGATAACAACTTGTCCAGTGCTTGAGCCTGTGTCCTGCAAAAGCTGTGGCTGCCACAAGCCGCAGGGCCTGCCTTCTGTGTCACCCTGGATGCCATCAGTCCTGTCCCCTTGGCTTACCTGTCCATCAGACTCCTGCATCAAACCTGGGGTTTCTAAACATCTGAAACCCTTGCTATAAAATTTTCTTCTTCTAAACTCATGGTCTTTGATCAGAGCTGGGATGGCGAGTCTATTGGGTTGGGTTTGTTGAGCAAATGTGGACAATTTCTGAAGGCATTGGCTTTGGGCTGATCTACAAAACTGCCTCTCCTGGCCATCAGGAATGGCCACGGATGTCACAGTCCTCCTGCATAAAGTCTCACAAAATCACAGGATCATTTATGTTGGAAAAGAACTTTAAGAATACCAAACCCTATACTAAACCTAACACTGCCAAGTCCACCACTAAACAATGTCCTTACCTATGCAGTTCTTGTGTTTCACTGAAAATTGCAGGGATTTAAGTGTGCACCTCCAGCATTAAAGCTGAGAGAGGAGAATGGATGCAGAAGCAATGTCTTGAGTGCACAACCTTTTTCTTCAGCCAGTTTTTCCATGAAATAAAACCACCTACAAGAAAAAATGGAACCTTCCTCACCTTCTGTGCAACAAGGAGCGTGATTTTCTCATGTGTATTCAAACATCAATAAAAATGAGAAGCCCCAGAAAAAAACACCCTGAGACATCTCTCTCTGTAAAAGTCCTCGCTTCGAACATGCCTTCCTTTTTCAAATGCCTGCTAAACCCACCTCCCTGCTTTTCCTCATCATACTCCCAGTCCATTTCTTTCTCCAGAAATAAATCTGAATGCCTCTTGAACTCATTTATACTGCTCAGTTGCCATCCCCAGCCTAACTCATTCCATATGGCTATTGCTCTTTGCATGGAGCAGTTCTGCCTGGGTTCCCTCATTTACTTCCAAGATTCTTAATTTTATGAACAATTTCCTAACAATCAGATCAATTAGAATGTGGAAAAGTCCTCCAAGGGAAGCGATAGGATCCCTGTCACTGGTATAATGCAAATGTGGACCAGACAAAGCAATTCCTCCTGTCCTCTGCGGAACAATCCCTTGGATGGGCTGATCTAATAAAGAAGTTATTTTCCATCTTTGCATTCCTGGGGTCCGATCCTCCTCCCAGTGACACCAGTGGCAGCATTCTTCCAGTTTTCTGGGGAAGAGGCTGGTTTCCCTCTGCCCATCACACCAGGGCTTTGCTTTCTGCGTGCAGCTCTGCCTTCTTCCAGCATGAGGGCCACGTGGTATAAAATTACTTGGGGTTATTTAGACTTGCTTTCAAAATTATAGATGTGGCTGCTTTGCTCTTCTTTTTCTTTTTTTTGTAATTTATTCTGAGTAATGCCTGACACATGCTTATTTCATGCTTTGTACTGATATATTCCAACGAAAGGCAAGCATAAAGAATGAAACCAATACAGTTTTAATGGATCAAATACCATCCTACTAAAACCCACAATTTTCAAATCAACATTTTTATTGAAACAGACTTTCATTCAGAGCAAAGCATCCTCCTGAAACCCAACATTTTTTCGAACTCTTCTCCAACAGTCTCTTTTATTTTCCCATCTCAAACAGGTAATTTTCCAATCAGACCTATTATACCAAATCAATTTACATTTACCAAAAATATATAATTACAAGAATTACCTCTAGCCAATGGGTTTTTTTAATCCTTTGCCTGTTAATGCAAACCACATATATCTGCAAGTAGGAATTCTTTTGGAGACCAATGGAAATGTATTCCAAACGAGTTCTTATTCAAATTCCTATACATTATAATCAAAAAAATCTTGCATTATCTGCAACCAATATCTTCTAAGTCAGCCCATTTTAAATCAGACCACTTTTACTACCACCCTCGTTTATATGGAATTAATATAGTATGCATATTGAATGCAATGCCTAATGACTTTGATATAATAACACAAGAAGTTATTTTCAGTGTATGTATATATATATAACGAATGAGTATATTGCCAATATTTACCAAACCAAAACATCTTTTTATTGAAAACAGGAGAGATACCCAGCAAGGACTAGCTTTTCCCCTGGCTTTGCTTGGCTGAAGGGCTTAGGAGTAGAAGAGTGGAAGACCAGAGGGCAGTGCTCAGGAAAAAGTATTCCCACCCTCGGAACTTCACTGTCTCAATTAGCACACAACAGCACAGGACGGTGACAGCATCTTTGCAGTGGAGATTCCCATGCGGTATTATACCTTCTATAACCTCCAAAAGAACAGAGAAGTGGGAGTTTTTATGGCCACAGCTTGTACAAAAATCTTCTTTGGGAACATCTCTGTGGATGATTGGGAACCCTCTTCCAGCTGCAGGCCAGAAGAGATCCACCTGCCTGGAGCCAGCACTGGCCTCACTGGATATTCTCCATCCCTGAGATGTGGTTGTTGACAGGAGTTATATCTGCTCTCAGCTTTCAATTCTTTTGGCAAAAAGACAGGCTCTTTTTTCTCTGGGGTATGTAGCTCTTCTCTGTGCTGGCCCTAGCTCCAGCTGAGCTTCCATGCATGGAGACAACCAATTCCACAATTCTGTATTAAGAAAGGTCTCAACAGAGTCTTTCAAAGCAGCAATAAAAATTTCCTGTCCTGGGTAGATTAACGCCACATGATATGTCCGCTCAGCTCTCTACCTCTTCCTGCCTATGGCTGAAATTCCAGCTTTAGGTCACATGATCATACTGATCTCACCTAGCTTTGGCATCCATCTCAAAGTGAAATACTTGGTCCGACCTAGCATGGGAAAAGGAAGGTGCCTCCACAGGGCAGGTCCTCTGATCTTACTGTAACTTAGTTCACCCTTGGGAGATGCTGGTCTTCCTCCAGGACTGCAAGAGGGAGCAGGCAGCAAGAGATGCCTGCAGCTGGGTGGGAAAGCGTGGACCACAGCACGGGGGGGGCGTGCCAATTCCCAGCTAGCAGGCTCACAGATGGTCCCACACGCATGGTGCCTGGGAAGAGAGGAGCAGGCAGGCTCTGTAGCAGCAGCCGGTGGCTGATGAGAGGATTGAGATGAAGCTGGTGCTTGTGTCCCTGCCAGGCAGCAAGGAGGGTGAGAAACGGGCCTGGCTAAACTAATTCAATCCTCTGCTTGCTTCTTTATTTATTAAGGGGCTGAGCAGGCTTGGCAGTATTCTGGTATTTCAGCAAAATTAGATATTAATTTTCTCCTAAATGCTCTATAATTTTATTTTATTAAAACTTTTATAAGGAAGGAGAGAGAGTTTTCTTGCACCATCCCAAATGAGTGCCAATAAAATCTTTATACCCTACCGCAGCCTCAGGTACTCCATGTTTGCAAAGCAAAATACATTATGCAGAGAATTTCAGGCTTTTAAAAATATATATTAGAGAAACGATATAAAACTTTATTGGTGCTATATTTCCTACCCCTCTGCTTCAGAAAGCCAAATTTCTCAAGTATTATACACCAAGTGTACAGTCCTGAAAGAGAGGGAAAGAGAAACAAACCTTTAGGCAAATGTGGGGATCTCTGAGAGCACTTGCAATAATTTTTACCGTGAAAGCAGCACCCTGAATTTAGGGTCTGGTGCCTTAGGAACTCAGACAGGTTTAAAGGAGAGCATCCCCAACAACTGTCCCTGGTTTGAGGGGCTGGGAAGACAATGCTAGGAAGCTGGCATCCCTTGGAAGGTGACTTTCCAAACTACTTGTGCAAACAGAGGGGATTTCCTCCTGCTTTTTAATCCTATAAATTTTAACACTTAGGACAAACCATCCCTTTACCATTATCCCCTTTCAGACTATGGGTTTTTTCCCTGAAAAAAAGGCTAATTTGCAGCCTGGATAAACTGGGTTAGCTCTACTAGAACCTGATGATTGCTCTTGACTGAAACTAGCCAATAATCAAGTCCAGTCTTCTAGTTTTTATAGGAAAAATTTGTTTATAACCATATACTGGGCGAAGGAAGCTTATGCAGCCCTTCTACAGCACTTATTCACACAAAGCTTTAATATTTGATAATGTTATTTAATAAAACCTGTTACAAGGTTCTTAAATAACTCTTTATGACCATTTTTTGATTTATGTCATGACACATAACCTCGGGTGTATATATTTTATGTTATTACAGATGTGTAAACTGATATTAATTGTACACATTTTCCCCTGAAGTATAAGAACTTATTTTTTTTCTCTTTTTCCCTTGGCTATATAACTAGACATATAATAATTTCTGCAGAAGGTAAAACCAGCACATATAGTAAAAAATGGATGAAAAATGTTTGTGTAGCTCTGCCTTTCATTTTAAATGAATATAAATGTTCGTATATGTCATAAATTTAAGCTGCAAGTAAATTACTGCCAAGTTCTGAGCCCATCTCATGTTTGAATCCTGGAGTAAAATAGAAAACATTTGTTGAATCAGTCTGCTGAAAGCAGCAAGGAAATGATGTAATGTTTATAAAATATGCAGTTTTGATACAATCCAATTAGCACTCTCGGTTGCTCTCTAGCAGGCTTGCAGCAGGTTTGCTGTCGGGACTCACCCCCACAGCAGTAGAGATGGTTGACTTTCCTTAAGAAGATGCCCAAGCAGCTCCCTGCAGTTTGCAAGTTATTGTTCATACAACTGCGAATGATGGCCCCAAATACTCTTCAAGACCACCAGCCTAGAACACACTAATGAAAGTTTCCTGGTAGCTGAGGGCAAATGGGTGAGAAACCCCCTGAGCAAATCCATGTTTCCAAGGGGGCCTTTCAGTGAGAACCATTAAATCTTCCTTTTTTCTTGAGTAAAACACCCATCAACAGCTGCTGTGTTTCTGTACAATATGTCTGGTGCAGCATCATTGAAAGGGTTATCGGCCACTGGAATGCGCTGCCCAGGGATGTGGTTGTGTCTCCATCCCTGTAAGTATTTAAAAGATGGGTGGACAAGGTGCTCAGAGGGATGGTTTACTGGTGGGCAGGTACAGTTGGACTCCATAATCTCAAAGGTCTTTTCCAAGCAAACAATTCTATGATCCCCTCTCTGCAGGGGCTTTTAAGGAGTGAACCCAGGAAGCTCACCAGGTGTGACCATACCCAACAAAATGGGGTTGGGACACGTGATAACATTGCAAAGTAGAACTACAGCACCAGGAACCATATCCTGACTTGCTAAACCTACAGGATTTTCCACTCCAAAATCCACCTCTGCAAATGATAAACCTAACTGGGGAAGTCTCAGCATCAAAAAGAAGGAAAATAGAGCCAAGATACCTTTCTCTTCAAATGCGATTTACAAAACATTTCAGCATCTGGAACAAAGCACATTAGTTTTGATTATTTCCTTATGATATTTATTCAATTTGTTATACTTAAAACTATTACTGTTTTCTATTCTATCTCTCCCTCATTCTGTTCTTCTCTTTCATCCCCATATTTCTGTTCATTTATCAAGCACAGCTAAGGGAAAAAAAATCAGTGGCAGAGAAAAAAAAATCAAAATATGTCATCAATATGGCTGGGTTTGTTTCATGGCATTAATTGAGCTGCCTCCCCAGGTAGAAAAAATAAAGTAAGCATTTGGAGTTTGACATTATAACAACCAAAAGTGAAGCATGAAAGCAAACCAGTAATCAAATACTTGGGAAAGTATTTACCCAGACCTCTGCTAAAGATGGTGCAATGCTGCTGATGGATGCACTTGTGTGTCTGCCACGTCACAGGCTGCAAGCTGACCTGGTGCTAACTAGAACTCAGCTTTAACATTGTATAGAAGGTAGCTATGCTGGGATAGCACAGGGACATGAGCCTTGCTTGAAGCTTTATAAACCAGTTAAAGCTGCAGAAATCAGTCCAAAGATGCTGGCACATGTTGTCAGCAGCTGGAGTTTATGTCCACAGGTCTTGATGTCCACCCTGCATAAGGACAACTTAGTTGTTCCACTGGTCAAGAAGGCTCCTCTTGCTCTTCAACATACACATCCCAAGGAAGGAGCAGCAGGGATCTCTCCTCACCAGGGAGTCTGTGGAAGATCTCATGAACCTAGGGCAATAATGGATTTTTTGGCACCATGGCCAAATAACTAACAACAAAAAAAAAACACCAAAAAAACCCCCAAACCCAGCACATATTGAATCTCAGCTTATGGGGAAAAACTTAAAACCCCAAAACATGTCTTGTTGGGTCAACCTGGAACACCATCTTTGATTCCAATCCAAAGTATAATACTTTGTTTTGCTTTACTGAGTTATTTAACTCTTTTGTTTTAACTTTTGTCTTTTAATTTAGGTCAATTGAGAAATAAACAAATGCTGTTTGGAAACAAAAGACTAAAAGGTTTTGCTTGGGAAATGTCAAATGTTTTAGCAAGTCTAAAGTGAAATGTTTTGACACTTACAAAAAAAAAAAAAGAAAATAAAAAGGAAAATACGTGCTTTTTTCCATGCTGAAATCAAAAGCTGAATTTGATCTGAAAGTGTGAAGAGTTCCTCTTTTCTTCTAAAACTCCATTTTTAAATTAAGTTACTTTCAGTGGGAAAAAAACCCAAACCTATGCACAAGCATAGTTCTTTCCTCTTGATGAAAGGGAAGCCTCCAGAGTATCTGTACTCTCCTGCTCAAATGCCCAAAGTGGATGCAAGCTTCCCACAGGACTAAGGCACTTACGGATCTTCCCTTTCCAACCAATAGCTATTCAGACGTAATAAAAATGCACTTGTTAATAACCATGTGGGAGATGGTTCTTCTTTTTAGGGTAAGGACCTTGGCCGATACATCATCTGCAAATTGCTTCAATTCCCTTCTTGTTTCTCCTGTCTGCCCTTGTTAAACCCTGCCCTCTTTAGATGACCAGATGTTTTGTCCAGGGAATAGTCAAATTCTGCTAAGCTTTGGTGGTGTTTGCTACTTAATTGCATTTCTGAATCTGTTCCTCTTCTCCTCTTCAATGCCTGTACTTATTAGAAGTTGGCTAGTTTCTCCATCCTGAGTGAGTAGAGTTTATTTAAGTCAGTTTACAGTGGCATGGGATACAGCTGGGTGTTACAGCACGCACTTAATAAATTACCAACTGGTAAGAAATGTGTTTGGACAATGGGGAGAGACAATAGCCAAGATAAAAAAGAGTAGAAGTCATGCCTGCTTTGAGGAAAGTAAACAAAATGCTGCTGCCAGCAGCCATCCCACATGGCTCTGAGATTGCGTTTTCCACATCTCTCATGCTTGGTCCAGCTAACCCTTTCTCCAAGTGTTACCGCAGCAGATCAGACTGAGAGCATGTGAGAAACTCTCCTCAGGGTCAGGCCAGTCCTTTTGCCATATAAATACAGCAGAAAAGTGAAGATGACCTGGTATGGGCAGCCTTCAGCCTACCTGGTCCAATGGGACCACACATCCTTCCATCCTCACCTGGTGCACTGCAGTGAGCTTTGCTTTTGTGGCCCCGGTGGGATTTGCAATGAAAGAGTTGCCACTTTTATGCTGATTGCAAGTTAACCCTGGCACCAGGAAATGCAGGTGCCTGTGCTTGGTCTCACCTCCTTGGTTAACCTAGGCACTGAGGGGAGCTCAGGAGCTCTTTCAACTGCCTGCTGAAGCACTGCATGAGGCTCCTTTGCTCCCCACCCAGGCAGAAGTGCAATTCCTCAGCTCCAAGCCCCTAGGAAAGTTTACTGTGGAAGCTGATACTCTCCTAAAAGTCTCCTTCACCCCGGTGTCACTGCAGGTAGGGCTGGGTCAGAGGATTACTCTGAGGCTGCCTGCCATGCTCATTGTCCTCTGAAGCATGAATGAATGGGGTAATTTAACCCCCAAGGAGATAAGGAGCAGCCCTGTCTGTACCAACAGTTCTTATTAGCATTTCCCATGAAGCTGATGGGTGTTGGTTTAAAGAGTCTTTTAACAAATTATCAAGATACTTAGCTCCTTCCAGGTGCCGAGTTTCTCTGTGACTCGGCTTCTCTCTGGCCATCAACTACGAACAGGCAGAAAATCTTTGATTAACTTCAACGCTCATTACACGCACAATTTGGATGTTGAGGCAGGGCTAGCAGGTAGTGTGTAACACATCTTACACTCCAACACACACGGTCCATCCCACTGGAGAAATTTTGCTCCTTAGATAACACCTGCACTCAGAGAGATTTATGAAGTGTTTCTCCACTCTTCTGGATATTCACCAATGTTTTTCTTTCAAAGTGGGATTTAGATAGTTAATAATTGTACAGATTCAGACTAATATTGAAAATGCTTATGCCTATCTGTACCAAAAATATATCAGTTGAATGTTATACCAGACAATGCAACTGGAAATCAGTTGTTCGCTTTTGCAACATTTATGGGTGCACATCTTCCACAAGCAGCTGGGTGTATTAATCCAGGCTGCCTACTACATGCCAACAAATTTCCCAGCTAATAAGAGGTTGGCTGGAACTCCCTGACTGGTTAGTGGCAAAGTTATTTCCTCTTTATGCAAAATGTGATCATTGGCATCACATCCTCGATATCTGCTCATTTACTGCATATGTCCAGTCTTCCTTGATTGCCACTGCTCATGAGTGCAGAAGAACCAGTCACGGATGGGTGGGTTCACCAGCATCAGTGGGCTTTGGGTCTCACACTGTCATGGAATAACTGGTTTTCATGGGCATTTTCTGGCTGTCTGAAAAAGCTCTTGCATCAGTATCTTACACAAGCTCATCTCACACAGAGCCACCCTGTGCACCTAGGTTTTTCAGGTGTCCTGCTGCTGGAGGTCCCATCCCAGCTGCACCCTGTGTCAGAACAGGGGGGCACAGCTGCAAAAGGTTTTCTTGCACCTACTGCAGGACCAGCTACCTCTCCCACCGTTCCTCATCCTCTGCATCTCTGCTCTTAACATTTTTCCTCCCTGGAGATGGCATCCCTGGTTCCCCCCCAATCCATCTGAGTATGCTCCCACCCCTCTGCAAAGGCAAGAGAAACCATGTATTTGGAGACAGCCCTTCCACCAAGCAAGGGTACACCCAGCATCAGGGCCAAAGCAGCCCCTGGCATACTCTATTGCAAACCACTTAGACGCTTGAATTAGCAGAGCAACATGTGGACTCCTGTTTGACTCGCCCACCATCCCTCTCTCAGTACCTGTGTCCTCAAGGTGTGCCAGCCTTCAGCTGAGATAGCTCAGCTGCTCCAGGGACCCATGTGTTCTCCCTCTCATTTCAGGAGGGCAGCTAGTCATGGCTTGAGCAGTTGTACTGCAGCATTTCTTTTTTGGGCTTTCATTAAGGCAGCTTTTTTTTTTCCCCATGGGTAGGCTCTGTTGTGTAATTTCCCCCAAAATAACTTACTCTTCTTTTCTGACTTAATTGTTGTGTAACTTTTGCGCATGTCCAAGAGAGTCTGGGTGCAATTGGTGAGGTGAAAAGGGCAGGCTGTGACTGCTCTCTACAGCCCCTTATCCTAAAGGGTAGTATCACCTATATCCTGGGGCTCTGCACCAAGCCAAGTCATCTGGTAGCAGGCACTGAGCTTTGGATACTTCATTTATTTGCAGGCAGAGGATTCAGCATTTCATTCTCTATATTCATTAAAGACTTTAGACCTTAGATCAACATCTTAATTTCACCTTGCGTCAGATTCTCCAGCAGAAGAAATGCATTCTGATCTGGGAAGCCATCTACCATTGCAAATGTACAACATAAAACAGTGTATCAGTTTTATTAGGCGGGATGCTAGCAATTTAATAGCCTGGTTTAATTTGGTAGAATTCATCCAGCCTAAGTATTTTTCCATCTTCTACCCAACCTGTTTTATGATTTATCAATTACCTGTTTCACATATATCATGGGTTTCACTTCTTCACTCTGTAAATCATATTTCTGGCTGAAGAAATGATTGGGGGTTTTTTAAGACTGAAAAAAAACCAAATCAAAACTCGTCTCTCTGTGTAAGAGGCATAATACATTCCGTGAAATATTTAAAACATCATTTTCAGTAGAGACAATTCAGCAATGAGTCAGAAGATTTGTAGAATGTTCGTGAGGTTATAGTGACCTTTTGAGGATAAACTGTATTAAGTATTAATCTTTCCTACAAATAGACTTGATTTCCATCAATAGGCCATTCCTTTTTTGTCCCTGCTAAGTATACCACCCCATCTAGAGAAAGCCTCTCCCCATAGAAACACTGACATCTTAGATGGCTTGAGAGGAGCTGCCCTTCCATTCAAACACGGAGATGACTATTAATTGATGCAGGGATGTTTGTGGGTGTCTTCCCCCAGAGCTTTATTTTATAAAGCACTTACTGAAATGCTGCCTGAAAAAACAAACACGAAGCTTAAATCCCTCACCCGCATCCCCAGGGGATGTCTCCATTCACTCCAGCAGGCGCTGGCCCAGACTCTGGCTGTGCAAAGGCACAGAAATGTAATTGCAATAGGCCCTGAAACAGCACTGCTAAATTAAAGAATTTTAAATTCTCTTCTTTTAATTGTCCGTTATATCCGATCCTGACCAACGCCCGAAGACTTTTAGAAATCCGACTGCTGGGTAAAATCGTGGCTTCACAGAGGTCAATGGCAGAAACTTCCATGGGCTTAATGAGGTCACGGGCTCTCCCCATGTCTGTTACAACTTTATTTATGTTGTGGTTTAATGAATGATTCTCTAATGCAGATGTGTAAATGACTCCAAATGAGACTGAGATCCTGCAGTGGTTGGTGCTGCATGGAAAAGTGGTAGTAAGCTGCCTCTGTCTCAAAGTCTGAGGGTTTAAGAGAAAAGACAGGCAGAAAATACAACTCCTTTATGATTTTTAAGCCATTTTTGTGGGTTCCTCCAATTGGAACCCACAACATCAGCAGGAAAAAGGAAATCTTACTTTGGAAAAATATTCAAGAAAATTCCACAGGAAACCTGCACCAGAAGAGGACAAAGGCTGAAGCCACCACAAAACTCCTCTATTTGGTTATTACAGCTACTTTTTACAGTTAGAAGTACTATTGATCAACCAGTGTGTAATAAACAGGGATCAATTTAATTAATTGATGTGATAATTAAAGGGGCATTTATGGTTTCAGTTCATTTTCAGGAAAATGACCTTTGGCAAAAATTATTTTAATTCAAGATTTTAACTTGGAAAATAAACCTCTCACAAAACCAGAATCACCCATTAAAGTTGATGATACTGTGAAAAACATTCATATCATCCTTGAAATGTACATCCTTTATGTTTTAAAGAAGTATAACCGTAAACAATGTCAAGGCATCATTTTCTCTGCCAGGAACCAGCCAGTTGCAAATGCTTTCAAACAAAAACAACTCAGAAATTTCAAAAATGTTTGCAAAAAAGACATTTTCACTTTTCAACAAACTCTGTTATTGATTTGCCAGGCTGAATAAGGAATGCTTGTTGAATTTTATGGAAACTGATAGTGGGACTATATGAAACTGGCCATAAAAGATAACAGATTTTGTTTTAAAGTCAGATAAAAGTTATAGCCCCATGTTATTTGGCATATGAATTTCCTATGATACCAATAAAAATGTTAGTTATAAAGCATTTCCTGAGGAATGGTTGTAACCCCAAATGATCATGGTTATTTGCTGAGGAAAATAGGTTTTATTCCGAACAATAAACCTATGCAGATTTATAAACCTAGGAAACACACAGACATTTCATGTACCAACCCAGTTCAAGCTGATGGAATTAATAACACTGATATAATGAAAAATATCTTTTACACTCCAAAACCATTGCCTGCATAATGTCACACATAAAAGAGTTTACTTAACAGCCCTTTAGCTCTATTTTCCCATTCTTTGGGAAGTCTTCCTTCACAATGGATTGATTCTATTTAAATGGTGATATTTGCTATGTATCATGTTACTGCAGCAATATTCCCGGTAGATGAAAGCTGAGCATGAACTAACACAAAAAATACTCGAAAGATGAAAATTCAAAACAACTGAAAATGCCTTTCATGCTTTCAAGGTGATGGCAGGCAAACCTGAGGGGTGCTTGTGGTACCTTCAAACCCTCCTTGGTATACTCTGCAGTGAGAAATTGCCTTAGCTTGCCTTTGCTGCAAGCATAAACAGCCAGAGGCCCCCTCAGGAATTCAACTCAAAAATTAAATGGGGAGAGGATTAAACGAAGAGTTAAGTGCTGCTTGTTCCACAGCCCTCTGAGCTCACCTGGGAACCCACCTGCTGACTCGGCAGAGGGAGGGATCAGGGCAGCAATGAATATATGAAGGCTGAACCCTGATGGTAGGTGTCAGGAGCCATGCATCATCTGCCAGCATGTATCTCCTGCTGAGATCTGTATTTTCCCTCCTCTTTGAGACCAGCATCCATAACTGCAAATTATAACTCTATTAATAAAGCTGCGCTGGAAGACGTATAGCCATAAAAGCTTCAGCTATCAGCTTCAAGCCTTCTTGCTTAACTGACAGGAGAAGAACACAGCTCCTGTCCTCCTGTGGCTTTGGGTGGCTGCGCTCTAGCTGTGCTCTAAAGTGCTATGAAGGCATTAAAAAGGCTTGCCTTTGCCTGCCACCAGCCTAACTGCCTCCTGCCAGGGAAGCTCAGCATCACCAACCCCACTACAGCCAAATCCTTTCTCAACAGCTACTTGTGGGTCCCAGGTAGTGGCCAAGCAAACTTCCTATCATGTCGGGACAGGGCTCCCTGAGTTGTTCTTCTAAGCCAATGAAGTTTTTCACTTTATCATGCAGTTTCATAATATATTTTTTAATGTAGGAATAGCTACCTTAAGCTAAGGGAAGATGCAAATAGTCTCACTCACTCACCAACTATCAGCTGCTGAAGGATATTTTTGGAGAGCAAAATCTAAGGCTTTTTGAGGAGTCGTCTTTGTGAAAGAGACAACAGAGGTAAATCCTGAAATAATCATCTGAATACAAGCCTTGCTTTAATTATCTACTTAAGTCAGTGCAAAAATAAGATTCAATTAGAAGAATAAGGCATTTTTCCCCTAACGTGGCTTCTTTTAATTTTTCTTCATTTTACCCTGAAACCAGCTACCACTGTTTAATTCATTCCACATTTCCCAAGGTCAAAGAACGCCATCCCGAGCAGCAGTGTGCTCCACAAATGTTATTTCTTTCAGAGTGCAGAACAATAAACGTTTTATCCCATCAGCTGACTTTGCATCCCTGAGATGGCTGGAAGTGGCGTCACCAGAACAGCAGAGAGCTGTTGGAGAAGGCAGAAATTGTGATCTACGTCCAGCCTCACTGTGTGGAGCAGAGAGAATAAGAAAGGTGGAGTGACATCATTTTGGAGAAGGTTCTGGCAGCAGTACTTCTTGTTTGGGGCCAAAGAGATACTGATAAGGCTGAAGCAGCACCACAGAGCTGCAGATGCAGCCTCCTGTGGGGGTCAGAAGACCAGGACAGCCAAGTCCCATCTGTGGGCTCTGCCTTTTCCCATGCAGAGAGAATCTGTCTTTTCAGATTATTTGACCTTAAAAAACCTTTTGAAACCACCACTGGAAAGTCAGATGGGAAACTCAATTTCACCTGATTTGGGCACCTCCTTTCAGAATCCATCTGTGAGTAGTCGAGCAGCTTTTAAAACAGGGGTGCCCCATGTGCAGGCAGAGCACAAATGCTCTCATTCCATGGACCTGGGATGTGTAGGAGAATGTGCAAGGCACAGCTCCCAATTGGCCCCATGGCCCAGCCCTTTTGAGGTCTGGGTAGGGACTCCTGATACAGCAGACACCTCTGCAGCCAAAGAAAGTGCATGTAGTCACTCAACCCCACTCCCAAAATATAATAGACTTACATGACACAATACTTGCAAACGGTAGGGAGAGGGTTAACAGAAGAATATGGGTTTTGTACAAATCAGCACATTCTGCCTTTATAAATGTAAGTATCTATATATAGAGAGAGGGGTGAACATGCTGGCTAAATCTTGCATTTTTATAAAGCAGAACTTAAGTCTACAGGCCACGTATTAAGCCAAACAGCATGTTTTCAGGTAATTAGTGTTTATAATCAGTTTGTAAAGCTAAAGTGACTCCAGATCACAATGCACTCAAGGAAAAACATGTAGAAAAGGGTATTTTTTTTCCTTCGCATATGCATGCAAATGCCAAATTAACATCTGCATACAATATACGCTCTGGTCAGACCCAAAATATTGTTGTGGTTATGGCCAATTCACTTAAAAGCCTATATGTTTAAAACCTCACATTAGTATGGATGAAATGTTTTCTGTTCCTTTAACTTTTTCTAGGGCTGGTTGTTGGGGTTTTTTAAAGTTAGTTTCACATTAATGGTACTTATAAACCACAGCTGTTTCACTGTACTATATAACAATAGTGTTTTGTATCTGAGCAAGTTTGGAAATCTTCATGCTTACTCAATTCTTCCAAAACCAAAAGCAACCCCACTTGTTCCTTGAAATGGAAGAGGTATCTGTAACATTTGCAAAACAATTAAATTCTTGACAACTTTTCATAAAGATGATGTTTTGCTATTGCTTTGGAAATGAGATGAAATTCAATCTTTGAGTCAGATGAAATTTGACAATTCTGGCTCTGTGACCTTTTCCTGCTAATGCCACAGAGAAAGAAAAGCTCAGCAGGCTACTTCATTTGCACCGGTGTGTCTCTCCGGGGATGGGGGCACATTTTGGGTGCTGTGTGAATGCAAGTAATGCCCCTTTCTTCACTGGGGAGTGCAGCCAAGCTACAGCCAACTGGATCATCATGTATTGGTTATGTCATCTGTATGTGCTTTCACTGTGGAAATATGACTCCTAAGAGCTCAAGCCAGTTATGCAGACTCTAGGTGAGGCCAACAGGTGAAATACCTGCAGGTCTCTTCTAAGGAGCTTCAGCAGCAGGAACAAAAAGTCTGCAAATGCACAGTGACTAATGGCTTCATAACGCAAGGCTCTTTCCCACACGGTCATCCTTACAAACCTGGTTTTCAGATGAGGCCTTGGAAGAGGGTTTTGTCCTCCCAGACTGTTTCCATTATGCCCTGTTTACATTTTCCTGTCCTTTTCTGTCCCTGGCTGGCCTCATTGCAATGTCCAAGGTGGTATGGCAGGGTCTGCACAGAGTTGTTTTGTGTCCCATGAGGCTGCTGTCCTGCTCCCCGTCTCCAGCAGCTGGAGAAGTGTGCGCACACCTTTATGTGACCTTGACTTACTCATCCACTGCCTCCAGCTTGGCTTGTCATCATGAGTAGCCTAGGGCCCAAAGGAATGGCAGGAAGATGCACCAGCAGAGGTTCAGACTGGATGTTATAAAATGTTCTTCACCCAGAGGGTGGTGGAGCACTGGAACAGGCTCCCCAGAGAAACAGTCACAGGGCCAAGCCTGACAATATCCGAGAAGCATTTGGTCAATGCCCTCAGACACACAGTGTGAATTTTGATGTTGTCCTATACAGGGACAGGGGTGGGACTCGATCTTTGTGGGTGCCTTCCAACTTAGGACATTCTATGATAGTGTGATAACCCTCAGTAGATCCAGGTAGTCTGGTTTTGGTCAGCAAAGGTGGCTCATTTCTCCTTTGCATTGGTGTGTTCATGCTAGTAGCAGAAAAGGGGACATTAAAGTGGTGGGGAAGATGCTGGTGGTACAAACCGAGATGCCTAGACAAAGCACCACAGAAGGATGAGATTGGATGAGGCTCTTAGCAATCTAATTTTAATTGAAGTTGTCCCTGCTCCTGCAGGGGTGTTGGAATAGATGACCTCTTCCAGCCCAAAACATTCCATGATTCTGGAATCTTCGGAAAAAAACAGCATTAAAATGGCAGATGAAATTCAACAGGCCTACAGTAATACCATGTTTATATGCATACACATGTGGCTACTGTTAGCACAACAGTTTCCTACATTCACATTCATACTTGCTGGTGATCTCTAGACCATCCTGTAAGACCAGCCTAGGATCCAGTTTGGGAAGCCTTCATGCACATATTGCTAAACTCTACGTACCTTTGCAAGGCCGTGCACCCATGCACTCCGGGTGCAGAGCTTGGCTTTGATAGACACGGCTTTTACTCTATGGCCTTGGAGGTCAGTGGTTGACTCCACTGGTGACCACAGAAGGCAAAAAGCATGCATCAAGATACATGCAGGCAGGATACATGCTGTTCTCTTGCCAAAAGCAAGATTAATTTCCTGACAGAGGTATTTTATTCTCACTTTAAAGCAAATTATGAAGCAGTTTGCTGGGTGTTTTGTTTTGTTTCTCAGCGTATTTCATCTCTTTCTTCAAAACTCCAGTTTTCCAGGAGAGATTTTGAAGTGGCCTCATTTGTAATCTGACCTCGCTTCTTGTCATATTTGCGTCATCGGCTCTGGGGGCCGTGCTAGGTTGCTGACAAGTATTTCTAGCTTTAAAATACGACTCTTTGGCAACCCAAAGAAGAAGAAAGACAAATACCCTGCTGTCCTCAGAGTGTTTCTGCAGAAAAGGGATGAGGGTTCATGGTATAATACAACTGCAACTGAGATTGTCCAAAGTTGCCTGGATCCCACTCTGCTTTGTTCCTGTGGGTTACTGTGAGCCCATTCATTTTCTCCCATGGACTGGCCTCTAGGATCCAGCACAAACTGTTGCCCAAGAAATGTGAGCAATGGGGGTTGCTGTGTGCTGTGTGGGGAGCTCTGGATCCAAACCCTGCACATCTCCACAAGTCTCCAGTCACTTGCAACCACAAAAGAGCTAGAGCAAAGTGTGATCTTGTCCCAGCAGGTACCATGCCAGAGGACAAGCATGCAATTGGACCCTGTGCATGGCCCTGCAGTCCCACTGGGCTGTGGCTGGCCCTTGGGTGTTGCACATCCCAGGAGCCACCCTGGAGCTCTGTGTTAATGCATGAGGTTTGGCAGGTCCAAACCAGGCTACCACAGCTGGGATCAGCTGGCCAGACCTCCTTTTTGGCAAAGGGAGGTCTTCCCTGTGGGAAGGGGCACAGAAACAGTGCTGAGTCAGAGCAGAGGCAATTACAGCTCCTAAGAAACAAGCAAGGACTATTTTAAACCCACTTCCCAAGGCTTACAAAACTAATCCTGTCAACCAATCCCTCCCACCTCCCCTTCCTTGTGCATATACCTTCTGGCCATCACAGCTCCATTTGCTTGAGCAAGGGATTTCAGAGAGATCTTCCTTTTTCACAACTCTCATGAAAACTGGCTGCCTGATGGCTGAGACTGACCCAAATTAGCATCACTGAGGACAAAGGCAGGCAGGGCTCAGCCACTGCATGCTGTGCTTGGCAACAGCACACAGCCACATAGCCCTGCCTTGGCTTTTGGATGGAGAGGAGGCAGGGAACAGCACAGCTCTAGAGGGCATTTAAAAGCAATCAGATATACCATCAAGGTCCATCATCTCAGGACAGCAGTCTCACATGGTCACCTGTGAGCATTTCCCAGGTGGAGCAGCTATCTGACCCACCAAAGCCATCCTTGTGCTCATAGCAGACATGCCTTTTAGCTTACAGCAACCATGGAACCTTGTATTTATCTTCCCCTCAAGACTATATGAAATTTTACATAAGTAACACTTTCTTGCTGTTTTCCCAAGACCTGGCTTTTACCAACCATGAAGGGAAATCTGTTAGATCTCTGCCAGAAACATTCTTTGTAATAAAATTAAAATACCTGACATTAGATCTTGTGCTTGTGAGGAGAGATGCATCCTCATGGATTCAGTGGAGCTACATGGATTTCTGCAATCTTGATGTTTAAAAAAAAATGAAGCTTAAGTAGATTTAGAAGTAATCACTATTAACTCCTCAGTTCTTCACGAAACTCTTCAAGAGTTTAGAGCTTGACATGTGCATAAGCGTCTGCAAGGTTGAAACCAAGAGACGTTTCAGCCAGCCCCAAAATGTAAAACGTAAATATGAAATATTAAAACCAGATCTGCTCTAGAGAAGAACTTTGACATTGCCACAAATCTGAAGAAGAAAGGAAAAATTCTGGCATATGAATTCAGGATGACATCACTTTGTGAGAACCTGATGCCAAAACAGTGCTATCTCTGGGAGAGCTTCAGTGAAAGCTTTTGTCATCTTTGCCAGGTTAATATAACTTTGAGATTAAAAGTACTTTCGTATTTATACTGCAGGACTGAGGCAGGGCGAAGGGGCATGTTTTCCCCAAGGGACATATTACATTTGTATCTGTAGTACGAAGTCAAGAAGTTTGTCATCTTTACACAAGTCATTGATCTTCCTTCCCCAACTTGCTCCAAGATCTACTGACACATGATGCTTCTGAAAGGAGACTGAAAACCACAGTGCTCTTTCATGGCTGAGTAATGCTACACTTAGGGTCCTGCAATTTTTTTTACTTCAATTTATCATCATCAACTTTCTACAAATTATGAAGAGGAGTCTTTGTCAAAACTCTGACACCACTACTCTGTTGCATCAACCTGTCTGGGAAGGGTGTCTAAAAACACAGAATGAAATTCAAAATTGTAAACCAACACTTCTCTGGAAAACACCTTCTTATCAAGTACAATCTTCGTAACTCACTTCCGGCAGAAATCATTCCTCAGCCCTGAGCTTGTTCCCTTGAAGCACTCTCTGTCCTCAGGAGCAAGTGATCCGTGTTCTGTCATGAGTCACTGCAGTTGTTTCCAGCACTGCTCAGAGAGCTGGCAGGGCAAAGCGGCTGCAACAAGGTCTGTGGCTTATATTTTGGGGTAATCATGGAGAAAAAAGCAGTTAACGTCTTTACCCTGGAATCCAGGAAGGAAATCAGGTTTTCTATAGTTGTCCACAGTGGATCAAGCTCGCACGTGTGCACATTCTGTATGCACTCCCAGAGAACCTGCAGCAAAGGAAAGGAAAGCTACAAAAAGCTTATTGATCCCATAACTGCATTGTTCAAATAAAGGCTAATGCACATGGTGTATTTGCAGCTATGCTTGGTTCAAACTTGGGCTGTTTTCTGTGACTACCTTTGCTGGCTTCCACACGTTACAGACTGATTTCTGACGCTGGTAGTTCCTTTCTCTTGAAAGCTTTAGATTACAAACATCTCTCAGCACCTCTAGGAAATAGAAGTGTGTTATCCATCCTCTTGCTGTTGGAATGGATGTCTTGGATACCAAGCAAGCAACATAAATATTGCAGCTGTACTAGGTGCTGATGTTAGTGAGAGCTTACACAAGCAGAATTATAACTGTGGAGATTATCACTGTCACCTTTGGGACTCTCTGGGTAACACATCTGGCCCAGCAATATGCTGTGTCTCTCCATATAGGGGCTATATAAAGAGGGCTGCTGGCTCCAGGGTAGTCTGCGCTAGAGCTGTCCTGCAGGAAAGGGCAGAGCTCAGTAAGCAGACATAGATGAAGACTCCTCCTTGGGTGACATGCAGTGTCACAGTCTTCTCTTTCTTGGGAAACTCTGGTTTTACTCAAGCTAACACCAAAAATCCCATTGGCATCCAAAGTGACTAGATTTTTCACCCAGACGTCTCTTATAGTCTAAGAGCTTGCTCAGGACTGGTGAGGAGGCTGAGGTTTGGCTGCTCTGAGATGAGATATTAAGGTGTCAAACAGAGTATTGCTGCTGTGCAAAACTCAAAAGGAGAGGCTGGTCCTAGCTAGGGTGGCAGGAGCAATGGTAGCAGTGGACAGAAGTGAAGTTAAATCCACTGCATGTGGCAGCAGATGTTGCTTCACAACCAGTGTCTACATGTACGCACTGTTGGTGCTTCTTGCCACAGGCCAGCAGCAAAACCAGAGAGGATTTTGTAGAGTGGCATTTAGAGAAAAGCTAAGAGGACTGTAGATTTTTGGATGGAAAAGCCATCCAAGCTATCTGCCCAAGACAAATCCCTCATCAAAAATTACAACCTTGAGAATGCTGAAGAAGGGATGCCAAAGGTGGATTTCCTGAAGAAAGACAGAGATCCTGCTCGCTATGCAAATGCATTCGCTTTCTGGCAGAGAACAGCCGGCACAGGCACATGGGAGGTGAATTTGTAACCAGAGCTGCCAGGGAGATGGACAGCCTAAGGAAGAGGGACCCAGGAGTGGAGGCCAGGTTTCAGAGGCGTGAGCTTTTACAGGCTGTAACCCAGCCTGAGTAGTGTAAAGCTCGTCCCTGACTATCAGCATTTTTAGCAATGCTTGTCTGAGGCACGTTTAAATTTCATCACCTCACAAGTTTGGGTTCTCTCCCTGTCAAATACATTTGCTGTTAATTAAGGCAATTTGAACAAGGCTGGGTGACTGTCAGGGAAGGGATACATCAGGACAGTCCTGGCATGGGAGACACATCTGCCGTAGCCCCGTTACTGTACAGAGAGATGAAAAAGTGAAAAACTGATGAGTGGAAAGCTCTGGAGGCTGCAAGGCATAGCTACATGTGCCAGCAAGGCTTTACCTGTGGTCTGGCTGCAATCTAGCCAAGCTCACAAATCAAAGGAGTGGGAGAGAGAACTGCCTAGGACAAGGATGAAAACAGCAGGCACATAGATTCCTCGGGAAGGAAAATCTGATTTATTCATTTGGTTCAGGTCTGAAGTGCAGACTGTCTATTTTAGTGTCTGTATTATCTTGTTTGCCCTGCTAATCTCATACTCTGGAGCTCCTAGGCTCTGCCCAGAGACCTACCACATCTGGATACTTCCCCAACAGGTGATTCAATGTAAGAGTTAACCATTAGGCCAATGGCTCCTAACCTCCATACCCTCTCACGGTCTCAGAATCATGGAATGGTTTGGGTTGGAAGGGTTCTTAAGCCCATTCAAAACTTCCTGCCATGGGCAGGGACACCTTCCACTGGATCAGGTTGCTCAAAGCCTCATCCAGCCTGGCCTTGAACACCTCCAGGGATGGGGCAGCCACAGCTTCCCTGGGCAACCTGTTCCAGTGCCTCACCATGCTCACAGGAAAAAAAAATCTTGCTAATATCTAACGTAGGTATCCCCTCTTTTGGCTTAAAACAATTATCCCTCATCCAGTCACTGCATTCCCCTTTTCCACAGCCCTTCTAGAAGACTCATCTGGCTTTAGACAGTTTTTCAGCACTTCAAGCTGTGAAATGAGGAGCTGAAGCCAGACTTTCTCCTTTGGCCATGGGCTGTGGTGGCAAGGAAGGTTTGTAGGGAAGGTCTTCATGGCAGTCAGCACTGATGGAAGTCTGCTGGTGAGCAAGGCTGAGCCCAGTCCAGTCCCCCAACTAAACCAAGTGAGCTAAGTGCCCAAAAGTCTCCTTATTAAGTGGAAATGTTATGAAGTGCCTGGGTGATTTGGGAATCGAAGTTTCATTTTTGAAAGTGACTTAAGCAATTGTGGGAAGGTTTATAAATTCACAAATAATGATTTGGTTTGCAGGTTCTTTTGAGAGCCAGTGAGACCTGGGCATATATTCTTGTGTGTTCGCCTGCCAATGCTCCTTTAGGAGGATGAGGATTTAGTTACAAACAATGCAAAACATTTGAACCAATCTGATTTTGAAAATATTTTGCAGGCTGTTCTCAAACGTAACTAGCAGTTACTGAAAACTGACCCTGATCTGAGAGCCAGTGAGATCTCCAAGAACAAGTGCTCAGCCAGGTGTCCCTGCTCCTCCAGGAGGAGTTATTAACACAGCTATACAAAAAAAGCTAGTCTGCTGCAGGAAAGGTACCTAACAAAACCTCTTCTAAGGAGAAAAGGTTACAGTCTAAAATATAACAGTTCTAGAAAATATGTATCATCACAGTCTAAAGTTTCTCTTCTTTGGTCATTTTCCAAGACCATCTGTATTTTCCTGTTGATACAATAAGACCCCAAGCGCATGGAGTCAAACACAGCGATTGTCAAAATTTGGCATAGGTAGGGACTGGATGTGTGTGTATGCACACACCTATAGTTGTATATATGAAGATATATGTATGTGTATATAAACACATACATATATAGCATAAATATATGTATATATGTGTGTATGTGTATATTTATGTTTATATCTCTGTGTATGTATGTGTGCATAAACACTATACACTTCCCTAAGTACCCACCACTTCTGCAGTTGGAGCCAGAGCAGGGAGGCAACCAGATCTTTGAGTACATCAATTCTTTGCTCTAGGCAGTGAGCCAAAGTCACATGCTGCTGGTGACCTGAGCCCACAAGCTTGTACATGGGACACACCTGTGGTTACATAGGACAAAGGTGTTGTATTCTTCCCTGGGTTAAAATTTGCATTGCTTGATGTCTGAGGGCACCAGTTCTCCTCTGGTCAGCTCCTGTTACGAGCTGCTCCTTGCAGTTATAAATAAACCAGAGTAAGGTGAGATATTTGGGCACCTTATCCAGAGCCAGGCATGCTCAGCTCACTGCAGCACTGCAGAGGACAGCTAGCGCTGGGCAACAGAGAGGCAAACCTTGCAAGAGCAGCCCTAGCTTGTACTTAGGCCAAACATCTGCAACCCCCGCTTCCAAGGTACAGCTTGCTTCTAACTGGAGTGATGTTTTTAAATGTTTGTGATTCTTAACATACTAAAAAGAAAATAAATATGTGGTCCACCAGCGAGTCTCCAGTAACAAAGTGCAGGTCATTGAATGAGGTCTGTGACATTCTCCATCTTGCTCCATGCTCTCAAAAGAAACAGTGCTAAAGATATATGGGGTAGGTAGAGCTAATGAAAACAGTTTCAACCTCTTTTTTTTCAATCAGAAAATGCCATTTCATCAAAATTGACGTGTTCTGAGAGTTAGTATAAATTTTGACAAAGCTGTCACTGAAAAAGTGTCAGAGTGGATTGTTTCCACCCTCTCTCTTTATTCCAATAAATTCCAAAAGTTCTGCTCTGATCAAACCTAATTTTCTTTGGATTATATCAGTTTGCCTGTACAGAGAGGACTTTGCTGTGAGTCTGGATCATGGACAGGTAAAACAGCACTTCATGTCAGCCTGCAAGACTGATTTTATTTGTGGATTATTTTAGGGCCTTTGCTCCCAGCATTCTTCTGTGATAGGGAATGAGTTAGCCAAAGTGCCTGAGGCAGACATTGAGTTCTCCCAGTTCTCCCAGGGATTCTCTACATAGCCACTGACCTCAAGGCAGGATTTCACCAAAAGGCAGAATAACAACTTGCTGTTGTCAGCCTTGCAGCCAAACTGCAAATTCACCTATAGCTGAATGATTTCCCTTCAATGCTGGCTTGGGGAGCAAGCTGTGTGTGCAGCATGAATGCAACAAGTCCAGCACGTCTATCATGCATTAGGCACTTTGGAGGTAGCTCTTTCACTGGAGAACTGACCTCCATATGCACAGAGGCTGGTTTCCAGCCTGAAACCAGGCAGAGCTGCTGTGAACAAGTGACCACAGCCTTCTTTAACCATTCACAAATGCCATCTTCTTCCCTTCTCTTGTTTTGAAACAAGTAAGGCAATAAGCAATCCTCTCAGATTCAACAGGTCGTAGTCCTTGCAGGAGGCAAGAAAATTCTGTTAGTTATGGTCCTAGGGAGGCTTCAAGGTGTGAGACATTAGGAATTATGATGAGGCACTAGAACAGGTCATCCAGGGAAGCTGTGGGTGCCCCATCCCTGGAGGTGTTCAAGAACGGGCTGGATGAGGCTATGAGCAACCTGATCCAGTGGAAGGTGTCCAGGCCCATGGGCAGAGGGGTTGGAACTGGATGATCTGTAAGGTTGCTTCCAATGCAGATCATTCTATGATTCTATGAATTTCACTCTAGACACAAGAAGGAAAGGCTGAACACTGAGCAAGAGATGCTTTCCCTTCCTAAATTTGGATGTTCAGACCATGGTTTACACCTCAAACATCCTGGAGAGAGCAATACCCATCCCCGTGAAATCTTCCATGAAAATAATTATCATCATTGCCATTAATAATATGGGCAAAACAATGTATTTTCCGTCATTTTCTCAGAAATGAGTGACCTACTACAGATGGAGCTTATTTTGCTTCCTCTTTGTGCTACTTTTTCTCCACTGCTAAAATGTCAGTGTTAGGAAAGTGCCTATTGAGGCAAACTTAATTTCAATAATTTATCGTTGATTACATTTCCAACTGGAAATGGCTAAATTTGTAACTGGGAGTGCCTGATGGTCTCAGTAGCATCTCTTGCTGCCAGGGCTATCAGCCCTCATGTCCTGCTGTCATCACCATNGAGCAACCTGATCCAGTGGAAGGTGTCCAGGCCCATGGGCAGAGGGGTTGGAACTGGGTGATCTGTAAGGCTGCTTCCAATGCAGATCATTCTATGATTCTATGAATTTCACTCTAGACACAAGAAGGAAAGGCTGAACACTGAGCAAGAGAGGCTTTCCCTTCCTAAGTTTGGATGTTCAGACCATGGTTCACACCTCAAACATCCTGGAGAGAGCAATACCCATCCCCATGAAATCTTCCATGAAAATAATTATCATCATTGCCATTAATAATATGGGCAAACCAATGTATTTTCCATCATTTTCTCAGAACTGAGTGACCTACTACAGATGGAGCTTATTTTGCTTCCTCTTCATGCTACTTTTTTTCTCCACTGCTAAAATGTCAGTGTTAGGAAAGTGCCTATTGAGGCAAACTTAATTTCAATAATTTATCGTTGATTACATTTCCAACTGGAAATGGCTAAATTTGTAACTGGGAGTGCCTGATGGTCTCAGTAGCATCTCTTGCTGCCAGGGCTATCAGCACTCATGTCCTGCTGTCATCACCAGCACCAAGACCTCCACTTTACTCACATAAATGGGTCAGTCATTCAGAGACCTCTGCTCAGGTCATGTTCCTCTTGGAGGGGGGGAACATGAGGTGGGGACTGTGGGGCTTGCTCCAGGGAGGACAGAGGTACCAAGAGTATTTTCCCACCCAGCAAGGTTTCTGCTTAACCCTCCTCATGGGGACACCAAACCATGGTGTCCTTGACCTGCTTCAATAGGTAAGTCTACAATGGACAGGCCACCACGGTTGCTTTTCAGTTGTTCTGCCTGTTCAGGGAAACTGGGGGAGGGCTTTGAGGTGAGCAGCTGCTGGTCTGTGTGTGTGCATGGACAGTTGGTTCCAAACAGAGCCCATCCAGCAATAGGTCTGTAATATCCATCAGGACAGATAACAAACCCACATCTTTGTGTGATATCTTCTCTCTCTCAGCAAAGCACAGAAGAAAAAGGAAGACAGCTAGCAGCTTTCAAATACTTGAGCTAAATCCAATGGCTAAAACAATCCCCTAAAATGCTGTGGATGTTTTTTTAATGAAAAAGTTCCTTCCTTAATCACAATTGTTAAAACAGCATTATTAATAGAGGGTACTGACAGTCAAACAGTCAAGAAAAAGCAGAAGTGAAAATCTTCACTGCACAAAAGACGTGCCACTGTTGTCCAGCATGCTCCACTCTCTCCCCGCCCCTGCCCACCTTTGAGCTGCATCACATGGATTGGCATGTCAGCTCCTTCCAACACCTCAGCGCTAAATACCTGCAGAAGAGCAGTTTCTTGCTGGGCTGGGGATATGCTGTGTGGGTCAGTCTGTTCCCAGCTGGGAAAGCGGAGGCTTCGTCAGGCTGCAGAAAGCTGCCGTTGTGTCTGTGGAACAATAGGGTCTCCCTCTGGTGGCAAATTCCGCCTGAGGTGTGTGGACGTCGCAGGCAGGGATGGGACTGTGAAATGACAGAGCTGGCTTCCAGCTGGCTGCCTGGGCGTTGTACGGCTGAACAGCCCCAGCTGTGCAGATGAAAGGGCTCACAGCCTCAGCGCTGCTCACTTCTGCCTGGGGGGATGCCCAGGATGCCACAGGCAGCACCGCTAATATAAGCTTCATATAGAATCCTCTGGAGAACTGGACACACAATGCATTCCATCACAGGATGTGACCATTACCAGATGAATGTAGCCCAAATGGCCTCCATCCCACCACTAGAAGCTGCATCCCAGGGCTCAGGAGGTGGCACTCCTCTGGCTGCCTGTGCCCAACGAGAGCTTGTGGAGGGCTCTCCGCCCTAGGCCTGTGGCAGATGCAAAGCATCAAGTTGTTGTTGGGGGTTTTGGCAGGTTCATAACTGTCTTGGAAAGGAATAACTCAGACAATCACACACTATCCCAGCAGGACACTAATTAAAAAGATTGGACTCTGCACCCGTGTCTCTGTCTGACCCCAGGATCCATGTCTGGGATTCATTCATCCCAGACATCCATCAGAGCCCCTCATCCCACCTCCATGGGCTGCAGAAACGTTGCCCTACCCCACAAAGGGTGGTGGAGATGAGGGCTCACAGCTGGGTTCCCACACAGCAAAGTGCTGCAAACCCAGTTAAAGCAACATGAGTGTGGGGCAACCCCAATGGAAGGTGGGGATTTAGGGTGCATTGAGTCCTAAGCCCCTCAAAGAACTGGGCTTCAGGAACCAGGAGGTGTTGCAGAGCTAGACATGACTGGCAGAGCAGCCACTTGCAGGTCATGGCACAGCATTTTCAAGCTATTTCAGCCTATATACAATGAGCTGCCACCACGGCTTTCCCACATACCCAGACCCCTCCGCAGGTCAGGATCTCAGCACAAGCTTCTCCTAACTTCACAGTGGAAAGGCCTTTTAGCATCCCTATACAGAGGATAGACTAGTTTATTTGGGCTCATGAGCAGTAATGTTTCCACACTGACAATGTGAGGTACTCTTCTGACCTCCTAGACAAGCACAGTCCTGAGAAGAAATAGGACTTGGCCTGCCCCCATGCTCCCCTCTTTCCTGGTCAGCTGCTGTGGTGTCAGGGTGGACAGAAATGCTGTGCATGCTGCATTCCAGTTTTAAGGGTGTTACTGGCCATCATCTTTTCCAAAGCTGCTCTGCCACATACTCAAACATAGCTTTAAATGGATAAACTTGGCAAGAGACTAGCCAGAATTGTTAGTGATTTGTTTCAGGTGACTTGTCCATCCTTGCAGCCATTAAAATATAGTCAGCAACAGTCTGGCAGCAGATCTTGCCCTGGGACAGTACTCTAACCTGCTTAGAATTTCCTCCTTTGATTCTCGTGCTTTGCAGTCAGTTGCAAAGACCAGCTTTAGCTAAAGACTTTGCAGCAGCAGAGGCAAAACTGAATTTTGCCACCCCCAGGTTGAAGGCAAAATAATTTCCTGGGGCAGGATGTCAGTTTTGGTTTCCTTCTTGCTCTCTCCCTCCCACAAAGACACACTCACTGCAAAAAGCCAGGCGTGTATTCTCTTGCCAGGATATTTCGTCCCTGCCCCGCTGTAGGACCTTCTCCAGACAATGAAGGGACCAAAGCCAATGGCAGCAGCTGGTAGAGTCAGGGAATGCAAAAGCCCAGTGGAGCCCATCCTGAACGCGCCCTAGCTGGCTAGACAGGAGGGGGAAAACAAACCCCAGTGGGTGGCCTGCAAGGGACAGACCTGACAGTGCCCCACCCTCCTTGCCTATGGCCAGGTGAGGAGGGTAGGAGCTGGCCTAGGGCTGGGAGGTGGCTGCCCACATCCTCTCCTGTACCCAGTGTTGGTCTGTAGCCTCCTGGCATCAGGAGTCACCCAGCAGGGCCACAGCCCCACCCCCAGTGCAGGAGAACCCCAAGTCTACAGGTGCAGTTAGGCATGGGTAGCAGGGTTGCAGTGCACTCACAGCAACACAGGGCACCCCAGGTAGGTGGGTGCACAAATCCAGATCCGGCACAGAGTGATTCCTCCCAGTCAAGTGCCTCCATGATCCCACCAGGTCTCTGCTGCTCACAAACATCCTGCAAGTGCTGTCTAGGCAGGGCAAGTGGTGGTGCTCAGCCAGACCCCAAAGGAAAGAGGTCATGTGCCCATGGTAGTCACTTTTTATTAAGATTTGTTATTATAAAAATATATCATAAATTGTTGTGGCACATTTATCCATTTTCACTCCAGGGCAGAGGCACTGGAAGGCTGGCATGGAGAGGACTCCATTGCACAGCTCGTCTGGCTGCAGCGTGGGGAAGCCAGAAATCACTCCCTGGAGGGACAGAACTGGGATGCTCTGAGGAATGGCTGAGGACAGAGGCATTCACTGCCGTGCATTCAACAGTCTTTGGGGATGTGGGAAGGAGAAAGAAAAACTGAAAGCAGGAGGGAGGAAAAAAAAAATGAAGGAAGACTCTTCTGTCACCCCTTTCTGATTCGACGGAGGTAAAGCCTTCAGGCAGTGTGAGTGCATGTCCTGACCGTGTTCCCTTGTGCTGGGAGGATGTCATCTCTCACTGTCTGAACTGTCTCCTTGCTCCGCAGGCACCTGCCAGAAGCAGTGGCACTTTGGGTACAGTTCAGTGGCACTTCAGGCTTCAGTTGCAGTTTGCATGTGCTTATTCCAAGAGTCACTGTCTTGACTGCTGCTCCATGGCTTTAGGATGAGGAGGCTGGGATAGAGAGTCCATGGATGGTATTTAGAGGGTCTGGAGATTTCCCCACAGGGCTGGCAGGTTTTCTGTCTGCAACTGCATGGAGGGTAGAGGGAGGAAAATAGAAGAAAACAACAAGGCAGTGGATTGATGTCTCAACTTGTTGGTGCAGCCAGGCATGTTCCACCTCTGAACACATGCAAACTCTCCTCCAACAGCCCCCACAAGAGCTTCTCTGCCCCTCTGTGTCCCCCATCTGCTTGTCCCCACAAAAGCCATCCCTTCAGAAAGGGTCTGCCAACTTCTGTGAACCAGACCTCTCCAGGGTAAGTGGAATGGAAAGCAAGGGATACATCTCCCAAGCAACAGGGACCGTGGTGATGACAAACACCCTCTCTCATGGCTGCGGATCTAGATGTGCCTGTGCAGGTGACCCAGACCCATACCAGCCACTCAGACGGCACATCCCACACACTTTCTTAAAGCCTGGTGTGCTCTAGAAGAGGACTATGCTGGGAAGGGGAAAGAAAGGATCTGCACCTCTGTCCGCTCTGAAGGCCTGTGCATGGACAGTGCGGGGGGTACACAGGGGCTCTATGCATTGGGATAAGCAGAGATTTTTTTTCTGGGTTGTAACATCTGTGATATGGGGAAAGATCTGAATTGGAGGAAAAAAATGCTTGGTTGAGTTTGTCTATTTTTTTCTCTCTTTCTTTATCTCATTCCTTTCCTCCTTTTTTCCTTCTCTCTCTTCCTCCTTCTCTCCCCCTTTCCTCTGCCGCTGCTTCTCCCCGCGCGGTGCGGGTACCGGGAGCCGCGGGGGCCGGGAAGCGGCGGGACGGCCCCGAGCGCGAAGCGGAGCCGCCTGCCCCGCAGCTCCCCCGGCTCCCCCAGCGCCCTCCCTGCTCCCTCCCGGCCGTATAATCCGATATTTGGGTTGTCCCAGATAAGCAGTGGAAACAGAAAATAGATGCGAATAGAACTGAAAGAGTAAAAAAGCGTTTGAAGGCGGGGAAAAAACCAAACCAAAACCAAACCCCAAACCAAATCGTTTAAAGACAGTCTATGGGCCTTTCAGCAGACACAGCTTAAGGACTGGCAAGTTAGAAAACCAAGTCACTTTAAATGTGGGGAGAAATGCGTCGGAAAAAAAAATACTAAATACGTGGACGTTATCTCTCCTCCTTCCTTCGTTTCCTTTTANGTTTCTTTCTTTAAAAAAAAAATATTGGTTTACAATTATCTATTTTCACCCGTCGATATTCTCAATAACTCATCCTCGGGACAGCTGGTGTTATAACTCGCAGCAGGTTGTAGTTAAAAACGGTAAAGGATCTAATAATAATAACAATAACGATAAAAATTGCTACAATTCTTATTATCATCATTACTGTTATTTAAAAACCCATAAAACCAATAATAAAGAAATGGACTAATAAGTAGAAAATTAATTACAAATGTGAAAAAATAATAGAAAGTATAATACCACAAAAAGACAAAAAAAATCTACGGGAATTTTATACTCAGAACAGATAAATCGGTATTTTTTAAACCAAGTCGCCGATCGAGGGAAATAAAGCTTCCAGCAACGAACTGAAATAATTAGCAGGAGACGAAACAAACGTCCCAATTAACAGCCTCTAGTATGTACATTCAAATCAAACCCACGGGATTCTCGTAGAGAGTTTATCTTTAAATACTCCCGACGGTGGAGGAGTTATAATGTTAATAATTCCTAGTGGTGATTTCTGCCTCTCTGCGTTATCCCTAAGCTGCTCGGCGAGATGGATGCTGTTAGCACATCTTTCTATCGGAGGAGCCGCAATTCCTGCTCTGTCCCGACTCAGCCCGATCCCTAGTTGGGGTGGGGGGGGGGATGAAAAGCGGAGGGTGCCCTCTAAATCTTCTCTGGCGATTTCCAGAGAGCACGAGTGCAAATCACAAGAGGGAAAAAAATTATTTCCTGTTTATAATCGCGATGTACGGGCTAGGGCCGGGAAGAAAGGATCTGGGCTAGGGGATTGTTGGACGTGGACACATCGAATACTGCGACGGGGGGTCCGGAGGGGCTCAGAGACCCAGGCGGGAGCCGGGGGGACAGGGAGGGTCTGCCTGAGGCGTGGGCAGCGGGAAGGCAACCCCAGGGACCGCAGCCTCCAACCCCGAAGTCCTCATTCGGGGACGGGGAATAACAAAAATATTTAAAATATCCAACGAGGTAACCCCTCTCTGAAGGTGGGGGGACCCGTACCGAGCCCCTTAGCCCCCCGCTCCTCTTCCGCTGGCCGAGCAGCCCCCGCCGCCCCTCCCTGCCGCCCCGGGGGTGCCCCCCACCCCGTCCCCGCTCGGGTCTCACCTTCCCTCCCGGGCTGCTTGAACGCCATCGCCGCGGCCAGGTCGCCTCCGTGCAGCGCCGCGCCGGGCCCGTGGTGAGCCAGGGGGCTGCCCTGCGGCTGCCAGGGGTGTCCCGGGGGGATGTAGCCGCCGGCCGGGCCGCCGTACACGCCGTGCTGGGTGGAGGGGGGGTAGGCGCAAGCCGGGAGGAAGCTGCCCACAGAGGAGAGACCCGGGGCGGGCTGGGGAACAGAGACACGTGGAGGGTACACGGGGAAGAATCTCTGTGAGGGGAGGGGGCGCCGCCGAACCGCAACAGGGGCTTAAAACAACCCGCCCGACTCCGGGGGTCGGGGATGCCCCGTCGAGGAGGTGCGGGTGCGGCTGCCCGGAGGGAGCGGGAGCGGGAGCAAGGACAGGCGGCGTCCCCGTCCTCCTCCCCGCGCCTCGGCCCCTCCTGCCCTCCTCTCGCCCCGACCTGCTCCCCTTCCTTGTCCCTTCCTGTCCCCCTCTTTGTCCTCTCTTTCCCCCACCCCTCCCTGAACCCTTCCATCGCCCCCCTCAGCGCTTACCTGCGGGTATTTGATATCTCCTTCCATGGCTGCCTTGTCGATGCCGTTGATGGCCTGGGCCGGAGGGAAGGCTGTCCTGTTCACGCTGGGCCAGTCTTCCATTTTGGAGGGGTAGGCAGACCCCTCTGTGCCAGCCAGAGCCCCTGGGGAGAGACAGCGGCAGCTCCGTCAGCGTTAGTGATCGCTCCCCCGGACCCAGTCCGGCCCGGTCCGAGCAGATTTTATCCCCCGGAACAAGGATTGGGGTGAAAACCCGGGATTCGCAAGTGCCTGTCCATATAAACCAGATGAGGAGGACAGATCCGCCTCGCATCCCATTCTGCCAGTATCCCGGGGACATGGTATCCCCCGACGGGGCGTCCCAGGAAAGGCTCAGGACGGCTGAAATTAAATGTATTCAGGTTTGATACCCCAACAGGAGGAAAGGCTGCCGCTCCCACCCTCATCTAAACCTAGACCCTCGACCGGGCTTTTCGCGCCCCCCCTACAGTCATTTCCACGTTCCCAATAATTTAGGAGGCCAAATTTCTCTTCTGACGAAGGAGATTTATAAAAGTGACATCGGAATTTTAAAGATAAATGATTGCACGCAGGGAAACGCATGCGGTTGATTTACTCGGGTTTTTGGAAGGATAAAAGGACTCGCCCCCCCTCACCCCCACCACGTCCAGTTCTCCTCCCGGAGCTGGCGTTCCCCTCGCCTCCTGCTTTTCCTCGGAACCCCGGGCACAACGCGCTTCTCCATTCCTCCTTCTCCTCGGCTTGGTTTTTAAGAAAACCAGGGAGATTTCTCGGCGGGATCCCGGAGAGCGCCGTGCCCTTTTTCCGAGGAGGCTTGCTTGCCTTTCTCTTCTCATTGCCCCTTCCGACTGTCTCCCGGGTTGTTTCTCCCCTTTTTTAGCCTCTTTCATTTTTTTTAATCTCTTCTCTTTGTCCCTTTTCCCTCTCTCCTGGATTGTTTCTTCCCCTTTTTAGCCCCCTTTCCATTCCCCCCCCGCCCTTGCAAAGGCAAATTCAGGACTCCGAATTTGCGGTCGGCAATCTATCATCCCTAAGAAAATATTTTCCACATTTTTCATAAAAAGTTCAAGATGTCTGAGCCTCCCTCCATCTGGCCCTGCCACCCTGTCCTGCCAGAGTGGGGTGCGGGGATAAAAATCACATACACGCCCCCCCTCAAAAGACTAGTGGGGAGGTCAAAAGAACCGCTTGTTGGGAGGGGGCGATGGAACACCTTGAACACCTGAGGCTGCGAGAGTTGGGCTTGTTCAGCTTGGAGAAGAGAAAACTCGGAGAAGACCTTATTGGGGCCTTTCAATGCTTAAAGGCGGTTTATAAGATGGGAAAACCTTTTAGCGGGGCCGATAGCAACAGGACAAGGGTTTTAAACTAAAAGAGGAGAGATTTAGACTAGGTGTTAGGAAGAATTTTGTTACGCTCAGGGTTGAGAGGCGCAGACGGCAGGAGAGGTGGTTAGATACCCCATCCCCGACAACATTCACGGTCAGGTTGGATGGGTCTCTGAGCAGCCTGATGTGGTTAAAGATGTCCCTGTTCAGAGCAGGGGAGCTGGACTGGACGGCCTTCACGTTCCCTCGCAACCCAAACCGTCCTACGATCCCGCGATCCCCGCGCGGGGCTCCGGCGGGGCGGGACGCCGGGGTTCGGTACCCACCCGTCTGCTCCACGAAGGTGCGGATGCCCAGGATGTTGGTGACGGAGTGCGCCGAGGGCCAGGAGCGGGGCAGGCTGACGTGGGCCGCCGCCACGGGTCCCGCGGGGTGTCCCCCCCCCATCTTGGCGGCCGGCGAGGCCACGGGGCCGGGGTAGGGGTACTGGTAGATGTGGTTGTAGGGCAGGGCGGGCTGGGGGGGCGGCTGCTTGCCGCCGTCGAAGGGGCCGGGCTGGGAGAGGCTGCCGATTTTGTTCCTCAGGATCCTGCTGATGGAGCTGACCGAGGGCACGTTGTACTTGTCGCAGACGCCGTCCGCCAGCAGCCGGTCGCGGATCTCCCAGGCGAAGATCCCGGGGTCTCCCTGCTTGTAGTCTCGGATGTGCTTGACCACGTTGGGGGTGGTGACCCGCGGCTTGCTGCCGCCGATGGCCCCGGGCAGGATGGAGCCGGTCTCGTTGTAGCGGGCCAGGATCTTGCTGACGCAGCCGTGCGAGACGCGGAGCTGGCGGCTGATGTCGCAGGGCCTGATGCCGAGCTGGGCCAGCTCCACGATCCGCAGCCGGATGGCGTTGGGCAGCGGCCGCCCGTTCACGAACACTCCTCCCAGCTGGTTCACCTCCCCGTAGGTGTGCTCTGCGGCAGGAGGAGCGGCTCAGCGCCCCGCAGCCCCCGGGACGCGGCCCGGAGGCAAGGGGGTGCGGGAGGGGGACGGCGCTGCAGTGGGGAAGGAGAAGGGAAAAAGGGGAGAAAGGAAAAGGAAGGGGGAGGAAGGAAAAAGAAGGGGGAGAAAGGGGGAAAAGGGGAGAGAAAGGGAAAAATGGGGGAGAAAGGGAAATATGGGAGAGAAAGGGGAAAATGGGGAAGAAAGGGAAAAATGGGAGAGAAAGGGGGGAAAGGGGAGAGAGAGGAAAAACGAGTGAAAAGGAAAAAAGGGGAGAAAGAAAAAAGGGAGAAAGAAAAAGGGGAGAAAAAAAAAAGGGAGAAAGAAAAAAGGGAGAAAAGGAGAGGGAAAGGAGAAAGGGAAAATGGGGGAGAAAGAAAAAAGGAGAAGGAGAAAAGAGGAAGAAAGGAAAAAGAGGGTGAGAGAAAAGGAGGGAGAAATGAAAAAGAGAGAAAGAAAAAGAGGAGAAAGCAAAAGGGAAGAAAGAAAAAAGAGGAAGAAAGGAAAAAGAGAGGGAGAAAAAGAGGGAGAAAGGAAGAAGAGAGTGAAAAACGAAAAGGGAGCAGAGAAAAGGGGGACAAAGCAAAGGAAAGGAAAATGTGAAAAGAGAGAGAAGAAAGGAGAAATAAGTAAAAGGCAAAAGGTAAAGGAGAGGAAAAGGAGAACAGGAGAGGAAAGGACAAAGAAAAAACAGAGGGAGAAAGAGGAGAAATAAAGAAAAGGCGAAAGGTAAGGGTAAAAAGAGAGAAACAAAGAAACAAAGACCAAAAAAAAAGGAAAAAAAGAAAGGAAAAAAAAAGAGAGAAACAACGAGAACGGGAGAAAGAATCTAAAGAAGAGACCAGAGCGAAAGAGAAGGAAGGGAGCGGGGGAGAAGCGGGGAGCCGAGAGCCTTCCCCGCCGGACACGTCGTGCCGGACCCCCGCCCGCTCCCCGCACGGCTCGGGCCGCAGCGACGGGTCCGCGTGGGCGCCCCCCGCCCGGTGCCCCCCCCTCCCCGCCTCGCCCGAGAGAGCCCGTCCCGGCGCCCTCCCCGCGGCCGCCGCTCTTACNCCCAGCGCCGCCGCCCGCCCGGCATAGAGCGGCCCGGGGAGCGGCGCAGGGCGGCCCGGCGGGGCGGGGGTGTCCTGGCGGCGCCGGGCCGGTTCCCCCGCTCGCGGGGAGCCCCCGCCGCTACTTGGGATCAATTTGACGTGGGAAACGCGTCAATCTCGGCCGTCACGGTGGAGGCGCCTCCGCGGGCCGCCCATTGGCTCTCGCTCCGCTCCTAAATGGCCGCGGCCGCCGCTCCCCGCCGCGGGGAGGGGGGGGTAACGGGGAGGGACGGAGCCCCCGCGCCCCCCTCCTTCCCCTCGCGGGGCCGGCGCCCCGACACGGCCCCGACTGCCCGCTCGGTCCCCGCGGGACGCCCCCCAAAATCCTCCCCCGTCCACGCACCGGGCGCTAAACCGGGTGGCGAGGGCGAGCGTGGGGCTCCGCCGGCCGCCCCCTCCCCGCATCGTTCCCATGCGAGACGGCGACACGCGGGGCGGGGCACCTGCCCCGTCTCCAGCCCCGACGGCCGCCGCGGGGCCCGGAGCATCGCCTGGTCCTTGGAGGGGGGAGCAGGGGGGCTGCTTGTGGTCTCGGAGGGAGCCGCCGGCGTGGGGCTTCGCTCGGCACCGCGCCCGGCTTCTCCTGCAAACGTGCTGCGGCGAAATCTGCGGGTTTCTGACCCCGATAATAACGCACGAACGCAGCTTCATAAAACGCGGACGGCGCGAGGGTTCGGGGCGTTTCTGCGTGTTTCGTCTCCCCGGTAAACGGTGGATGGGAAGATCCTAAACGACTGAAAGGATGAGGGGAAGAGGAGGGGGAAACGCAGCCGCGGGCATCGCCTCCTCTGCCGCATCGAAAACCCGCTCCTCCCGGGTTTTAAACCGGGGGTACCGGGTGGAGAGGAGGGCTGCGGCGCCGGGCAGCCCCGGGGGGCAGCACCCACCGCCCCGGGGTCCCGCTTCTCCGAGGGCAGCTCGGGCAGCGGCCGGAGGGAGAGGCGAACGGCGTCCGTGAGGCGACAGACCCGGGGACAAGGCCCCACTCACAACCCACCCCCCCATCCCCTCCTCTCTCCAGCCCCCTCCCCTCGAGGACGTTGGGATTAAACTCCGGGGTCGGGGCAGCCGGGGCAGCCTGAGCGTTGGAAATCGGTCGTCGGGAAAAGAGAGGGGATCGATTAAAAAGCAGCTGAGAATCGCAAAGGGATGAACGTCCCGTCTCTGCCTTCCCCTCACCCCGGCTCCCCCGGGGAGCTCCGTGGCGATGAGCTTTCCGTCCTCAGGCTCGGAGGAGCCGTGCGGGAGCGGCTGCGGGCAACCTGCGGGAAGGAGGCGATCGAAAGGCGGTCGAGAAAACCAGGTGTCTCTCTCCCTGCCCTGGTAACCCGACGGGACGATTTTTTCGGGGCGTACGGGGGTCTCCTCCCACCCGCGGAAGAGCATTTTCCCCTCCGGTGACCGTGTCCAGCCTGGACTCGCCACCAGCTCCAGCCCCAGAGCTGCCCCTGGCTGAGGGGAGGGAGAAGGCTGCCTGGGAACGGCCGGGCAGGGGTTCCTGAAGCTCTTCTGCCTCTCCCCGTGGCTCCCCTCTTTCCCTAGGCGTTCAAATGTAAAAATGCAACCACCTTGCAGCAGAAGGACACCTGCTGCGGGAGAGCTCCGCGCCTACCCTCTCCCGTCGGGGCAGAGGCTGCCCCGACGTTCTCCGCCTCCGCAGGCTTCGAACCAGAAAGGCCTAGAGGATTTCGACAGGGAGATGCGGCCGCGGAGGCTGCGCGGCTGCGTTGTGCCGGCGGGAGTGAGTGCGCGCGAATAGCGGGGAAGCAAAAGGAAGAAGAAGAAGAAAACAAAGAGGGAAGAGGAGAAGAAAACGAAGAAGGGAAGGAATAATTTAAAAGGAAACGAAGAAGAAGGGAAAGAATAGTAAAACAAAGAAATAATAGAAGAGGAAAGAAAATAAGAATGAGAAGAAAACGAAGAAGGAAGACAAGATTTAGAAGAAGAAGAAAAATAAACAAAAA
This sequence comes from Piaya cayana, assembly GCA_013389865.1. Taxonomy (NCBI): domain Eukaryota; kingdom Metazoa; phylum Chordata; class Aves; order Cuculiformes; family Coccyzidae; genus Piaya; species Piaya cayana. The sequence goes on along the minus strand of WAAB01007606.1, from coordinate 167,801 downwards.
AATTAAAAGTGAAAAGAAAAAAGGAAAAAGTAAGAGGTAAAGGGGGAAAGAAAAAATAGAAAAAAGAAGAGAAAAGGAAANAAAAGAAGAAAAAAGAAAAGAAGAAAAAGAAAAAGAAGAAAAAGAAAAGAAGAAAAAGAAGCTGAAAGAAAAAGGTGATGAAGAAGAAGAAGGCGACGTAGGAGGACGACAAGGAAGGGGTCGCAGAGCTCTCTGAGAGGGAAGGGAGTTGAGCCAGGTGGAGCCGGGGCCGAGCCGAACCGAGCCCCGCGGCAGCGCCAGCAGCGCCAGCAGCGCCGGGAGCCCCGGCTGGTGATGCTAACCCGGCTCACCAAATGCGCGAGAAAGTAATTAACGAGATGCCACAAACGCCCTTCGTGGTGCTGAGTGTCCTACGGAGAGATAGATACTTCCCGCACCCCCAAACACACCGAGGCTCAGCCCCCCCTGACACCTCCACCGCACCCCCTCCTCGACCTTGCTCTGAGGTGGTTTTAATTTGCCCTGGCTCTTTTTTTCCCCTTCTACCCCCTTTCTCCTCTCTCGACCCTCTCGATTTATTGACTCTCCCTCCCGCCTCCGGTTTTGATGTAGCATCGTGAGTTTACGGTCCGCCATGGAAAATACCAGGCTGGGGCTAAACCTCGGGATGGGGGGAGGTCCCTGTTCCCACCGGGATGAGGGACAGGCTGCCCTGGACTGGGAAAGCCGCCCCTGGAGCCGGGACACGCAGCTCCGGAAGGTGTGCTGCCCTCGGCACTGACGCAGATAAATACCATTTTCTTCTTTATTTTTTCTTGCTACTCGGAAAAATCCCTTTATTTTAACTGTATTTGCAAAAGTTGTTGGACTTTTGTGTATGTTTTCATACCGTGCCTTCCAGAGAGATGAACTCTGTGTGACAGATGCACGATTTTACAGTTAGTTTTCCTGAACAAAAATATGTATCAGCAGCGAAGCAAGTAGCTCTGAAACCTTCTCTTATCCTTAAATAGAAATATCAAGAATATAACTATACTGTAGCATCTATCAACTCGTTCAGTTAAATGTAAGTGTTCCGGTGTGTTTCCCCATTATTTATTTGAGATTCATTAATGATTCAGAAACGCTGTGGCTCTTGCAGGGGGTGTTTAGTTTAGTCATGGTCGTGGAGCTCATTTTCTGTCACGATCAATCAAAACAAGAAAATCCTATTGCAGTGGGTTCAAAACGAGCGTCTGTTCACAAAAGACGTACTGCAAAGCATAATGTTTCTCCCTTGCGAAGTGGAGTGCAATATTATCTGGGTGCCTGTGCATGTGCTTTTTGTGTCAGAAGGATCACAAAATTACTTCTGACAATTTTTTTTCTTGAGCATTTTGACACTGGCCAAATATAGAGTTGAACAGTCCTGCTGTCATGACAAAAATGCTTTCTGTTTTCTGAAGAAAGGGCTTTGAGAGCTCAAAAAATAAAATCATTCTTCAAAGCTTAATATGCTGTCTAAGCCATTTTGTTTAATCATATATTTCAGTTTGGTAAAGGCCACAGGTTGAGTAATTAACAATAACTCGGTTTCATTTGTCAAAAGCAATTTAGCTGTATAAAATATATTCCACTCCAAGCCTGGAGGCTCCTCAATTCCACATAGAGAAAAAAAAATACCAAGCCCCCTCCCNCCCCCCCCCCCCCCCAGATTTTTTAGATCTGGACTTTTTTCTAAAGACTAAATGTTGATCATGGTGTTAGTCAGATTCTTAAACTGAAAATGATAGCAGGATTCTGGATCTTTAAAGTGTGTCCAGTTCTTATGTAAAACATAGCTGAGCTGAGGACAATACAGATCATTAACAATCATTGCCTTTGCTTAAATAAATAGCAGTGGATATATCCTACCTTTCTTTAATTTTTTGTTTATTTTTGTATTATTATTTTCTTCTCCTTTTCTCCCTGTAAACCATTACAGATCACTTGTAAGTCACTGCGTGTGGATTTGAAATCTCTTTTAATGACCTGGTAAGCATGTAGGCGGTGGGAGGCTTTTTTTTTAATCTACAGTCTGAATCTGCCTGTCATCCACCAGTTGTAGAGGTGCACAGTTGCAGGCCAGCACCTCACCTTATTAGGTACTGAAATTTAAAAAATACAAATCCATTAAACAATTAAAGAACTCTCCATGTTAGCGACACACAGAGGTCTCACTGGAGGGGAAGTTTGAGCGTTTTCAGTAGAAGCGGGTGAGTGGGATGGGGGCTGCCTGCTCCAGCTGGTTGTGTCTCAAAGGAGGGGGTGAACCGAAGCTTCTTCCTTGCAAAAGCTTAATACTGCAAAAAAGACATCTGTCAGACGTATGTGAGGGGGACTGGCTTGCAGGAACGGCTTCATTAAATGGCAGGGTCCGTGTTGAAATTCAGTTCAGATGCCTGGGGATGGACCAGGATGCACTGCCCTGACTCCCCACTGCAGCAGCAGGAGTCTCCAGTCACCACTGCAAATCACCACTGCATTGGAGCATTGCAGCTCCAAGCTGTCTTCCCACCACAGGATTTTGGGAAGGATGAAAGCATGCGTGCGTCCTTTAAAAAGCAGGTATGAAGCCCTAGTTCTGCACAGGACGGCACTGCTCTCCCCGCACTCGTGCAGTGTGTCACACTGCTGACCATGGCAGCTTGATGTCAAGGGCAAAAATCCCAAGACCAGCAGATGAGCATCTCTTTTTCTGGCTTTGTTACGACTCGGATTCAAACTGTTGTGGAAGCTGTGCTCCAACGTGTATTGTACTTGCACAGGGTCTGGACAGGTGCTGTATCTGCTTACAGGCAGTGGATTTGTCCCCAGGTCCTCTGCGTGTCTGGGAACACTTGCTCTGCTTCTGTGGGTGGGAAACAAGGTCTTGCACCACAACCACTCTGGCTGCAGTCCAGGAAGCTGATACGTGTCCTTTCGTGTTCAAAAAAGCTTCACAGGAGAAACTGAGAACCCAAGGCGTCACTCAGATTTTCAATTTCCTTACTTTGCCAAGCCCACTGCAAAAAGACACCTTTCAGCTTCTGCATTCACGTCTTTTCTTTTCATCTTGACTAAAGACACCGTCTGCACAGCCCCCTCCTGTGCTCTTCCCAGGCCAAAAGCAAACAGACATCCCCCTCTTGCAAACGCTCTTCCAGCCCCAGGTCCACATGGCACAATCCTCCTGACTTTGGTGCGAGCTGTAGGTGCTGTGAGACACAACCAGTGCCTTCTCAGATGAAGTTCTCATCCTCCAGCGGGTCAGCTGCCCCCCAAGACTACTAGAGTCAGAGTCTGTCTCCCTGTTCGCTTTGGTGAATATTTCATTGGCCCTAGACTGCACTGAAAGAGAAAAAAAAGGAAAAAAAAAAACCCAAACCCAAATATTTTCCTTTAGATTAAGCTCTTGCTTAATGTTAAGCCCATATGGAAGCCTTTGCATGAGTGTAAATCTTTGCAAGACCAGCTTATTAGCTTATGCCCAACTTTGCAAACAAATGCCACACGTGTTCACCGACAGAAGGGGTGAACGGCTGCTAAACCTATTCCTTTGTTTTCTTATGGAAATGGTTCTCTCATGACCATAATGAAGTGGGAAGGCCGCACACTTGGCAAAGAAATGGATGTTAAGTTGTACTGATGGAAAAACACATTGAGTAGGCTGAAATAGCACCAGGTCAGCTTGTTGCATTTGGCATCGCATGTATGGAGAGTGGCTGCATGCTGAACAGTGTGCACGTGGCCCGAGGGGAAGAGCGGGGAATCTCATCCTTGTGGAAAATATTTCAGATGAAATTCAGACACCTTTATGCACTCTTAAGTCAGCCAGGCTTTATGGCACAGATCCACCCGGCACATTACCTCTTGGCTCTCAGAGATGGTACTCCATCAGTCTTGTGCAGAATATTCTTATCCCTAGGGAATCCCGGAGAAGGGCCGTGGGTGAGAAAGGAGGGGTCGTATATCAAGGTGACCTTAACCAATGGTGTGGAAGAAAGACAGGAGAAATAAAAAATTCAGATCTCACAGAGGAATAACCTATGCTGCCTTTCAGACAGCAATGGACTCTGTAAACCTGAAGACAAAGTCTCTCCTAAGGCCAGGCTCTCCTCCTGGTGCAAAACTCCACAGCCAGCTGAGGTGCAGCTGATGCAAACACCAGACAAGGCGTCTTTGGGGGGCGACCTTGGCCCCTGTCTCATTGTGTCCCCTACTCTGACAGCTGCAAAGACCTTATATGTTGCTTGTTGGCAGCTGTGGCAAAAGATGCCACGTTCTTAATCAGTTTGCCTTCAAGCATTTTGCTTAATAGTTGGCTTAGCATTAGGGGTCGAGAAGAATGCAACAGGTTAAATTTTTCAGAGCTAGGCTATGAATATAATGTATCTTCTGCAGCTCTCTACGACCTGGTGCCACACTTCATAGCTCTTAACAAGGGCACTGTATGAAGTATTTGCTCCATGTGTTGTTTCAGCAAGCCAAGAGCTGTGTTTCACGGTGTTGTACTGAAGTATTTCAGAGAGTTCAGAGCCGTTTAGTGGCAGGTAAACTCTTTTCAGGGATCATTTCACAGCAGAAACTTATATCAATATGAAAATGTACCGAGGTAGCAAGGCAAGAGTGAAGTGAACAGCAGAGAACTTTATAACCATCATAAAGACTCAAAATAATCATCACAAAACTCTGTTTATTTCTCACTGTATGTGGCACAGGGGATATGATATGGGATTTACAGCACATAAAGCTGTGAAGAGGTGCCTTGTCCTTTCTAGCCAGCTCCTTCAGGCCCAAAGCACCTCTCCAGGGACTGCTCTGGTGATGTTCCCTTTGCTTCTTATTCCTGCCTGTACATGCTGCCAGCGTGCTCCTCACACAAGACCCTTAAAATTAAAGATAAATGGGAAAATGTATCTTATCTTCACTGCCCTGGAAACTGAGCAAAGACTAAGAGTGGGCATCATGTGTCACAGCCTGTCTTGCATGAAGGCACAGGCCTTCCTCCTCCCACGGGCACAGGGGCTAAACGTTGCAATTCACTCCACAAAGCTGTGAGACAAATGCACTTACAGTCCTGCATCATTGGCTTCACGCATCCCTAATTAAACATTGCCAGCTCCTAGAGCTGATTTGCCAGGTTTGCCCATATTCTCCTTTCCTTCTGCCTGGTCATGGCAGTGTACCAGGACCTGGGCACGAAGCAATTAGGGGCCGCAGGATTTTTCTCAAGGCTTCATCTCAGCCAGGTACTCTCCATCAGGTCAATTGGTGCATCTCCAACACCATGGCATAGCTTGGAAAGATGAGCTGCTGGTGATGGAAGGAAAATCCAAAGCCTCTGATGGGATGAAGAGCCATCAGTTCCTCCTATGCCCTTTGCTCTGAGGGACATACTGTAATACACTGTAGCCCTTGGCCAGAGGTACAACTGTGGTCCTTTCCTCCTGAAAACAGGGGAAACCTGTGATGTGGGTGATGCTGCTGCTTTGGAAGAACTACTTCAAATGCATCTGGCAGCAGCTGGAGCCCAATATTAAAGGCTGAGCCTGTGTAAGGCACTTTTCCACCCTTCTTGGTGAAACCAGTGTTTGTCCTGGGATGATACTGGCTTTATGCCCTGCTCATTTAATAGAAGTGTCCACAAATTGTGGTGGGTGCTACACAGTTCTAGTACCAAATGTGGTCATGCTTGTGCATGAAATATTTTGGAATGGAAGTGATCGCTCAGCTCCCTCTGAATCTATAGGACTGGCAAGAGGCAATGAAAATCAACAACAAGAAAATAGTTATTCATGTCCCTATAAATTGTTTTCATTGATACATTTCTCCAGAGGAAAAANTTTTTTTTTTTTTTTGCAGGAGCATGGGGTTGAGTAGAAATGTATGGATATGCATAAGATTGGTTTTTGACTGTGGTTTTTTTGACAAATAAGATAGGAGAAAATTATTAATCCTCTATGGCTATAAAAATTTCATATTAATTGCAGGGAAAAGCCAAAATATTTTTCTGATTCCTTTGATTTTAGTTTGATGGGAGGTGCTCTGTAAGTTAGCTTGGAAAGTGAGAAAAAATCTCCTAGCTTGTTTCATTTCACATTTTTTCTGGAAAACAGACATTTTGCAGTAAGATCCTGTAGAAAATATATTCACAGCACCAGTCTATAGCTGTGAGGGCATATGGAGTGGGAAAAGAGTTGTTGAATAATGTGATGTGTTTTCATATCCACTTCTTTAAACCAGGATCTCGCTTTCAGTCATGCCCTGAAACCTTCCACCTCCTTCTGTCTGCTCTTGTCCTCTGCCTTAATGTTCATCCCTGCCAGGCAGAACCCAAGCCCAGACCTGGTTTCACTGGTGCATGTTGGAATGTAGTTAATACAGATGCCATTTGAAGTCAGATGTTGTGTAAGACTTGTCTCAACAAGTCAGATAAAAGATGCATAACCCTTTGTCCCCAGAAATGGGCACAAGAGACTCTTTCTTGCTCTATATCCTCCCAAGCAAGCTCCATAGTAAAGGGATTTGCTTTTTTTTTTTTTCCTCATAACACAGGAATGGGTTTAACATATATAAATTTGTTTAGTCCTATAAGCATCATAAGCATCATAGGCGATGGTGGGGGGAGCTGGAAGATGGAAGCAGACCCAATTAAGAGTTGATTTGGATTTGGAGTAATTTCGTAGTGCAGATAGTCAGGCATCTTTCAGGGAATCTGCATGGAGTTAGCGGCTCCTTCTTTCTATTAAACCTACACTTATGATATCAGTTCCGACAGATTTTTAATAACAAATGAAACACGTTGTACATTACATGAACACTGCCGCTGCTTCTGTTAGTTTTCATGGAGCAGCAGTAGTAGAAAGGAGCGGCAACCGTTGGAATGGGAACATCTGCATCGCTGGCTGCCATCATCAGGATGGGGACTACGAACTGCAAAGAAAGAGTGGCTCCTTTCTGGAATTCCCCCACTAAATCAAATGCTGCTCCTATAGGGAAAGCTTACAGGTTATGTGAGTTATTGTGTGTTATTGGACATATGCAATGCCAGAAGAAACAGCAGCACAGCCATTTGCTGTTCCCAAATCTAACCTGAATCTGCTCTCCATGTTAGTATTTATTTGCATGGTATGTATGGTCCTGTCTTCTGGCACAAACCTTATTTCTCTTCACACTCTCTCTGTCTTTGTTTAATCTTCCTTCTCCAACAAGGATTTAGTGGAGTTAGGAGGGCCCCAGCCTCGCTGCCCCTGTTTCTATCAGGTCTGGCAGCTGCTGGCTCAGGATGTGCAAAATCAGCCCCTGGCTCCCACGGTGTGCACTGAGCGCTGAATCCTTCCCTCTCCTTCCCATTCCAAGGAAATCAGCATTGCCTTCGCAAAGGAGGGCTTCCTCTCAGCCCAGGACCCAGGCCACGCCTGTAATTAAGATAAAATATGAATGAAACAAAGTAAGAAGAAAATGCAAGTACAATTTGTAGAGGCTGCATACAAACAATACTTCCTGCTGTTAATTCAAAGGCATCAATAGCTGAGTGCTTTCAGGGTACTGTATCTATTCTGTTTTCCATTTACATGCTAGAATTGTGGTAGATGTCAGGAGAATTTAATACACATGATGTAGGCATATGAATAAGCTGGATCCTTTTCTGGGAACAAGTATTCATAAGTCTCCATGTGGTTCCACATCTACAAAGACATGGGTATTTATTTCATGAGATCTGGACTCCATTTCAGGCAAGAAAAATCCCACTGAAACCAATGGGGAATCTTTCTGTTCACGTCAATGGATCTCAGAGCCCCAGTTCAGGAATGTACTTAAAACACATGCTTAAATTTAAAGCCAGGCTTAAGTCTCACCAAAGTCCATTAGATGTCAGCATATGCTTTTGCTGAAAGATGAGGAATTTAAACAAGCATTTACGTGCTTACCTGAATCAGAACTTGGCTCGTGCTCGCAACAGAGCAAAGCTGAGGCTCGTAAAAGAAATACTACAGAAATAGCACACATTTGAAGTTTTACAGGTCCAGGTTGTCGGTCTGTGTTATCCAGCCAGGCTCTTTTGCAGACAAAGACAGGGTTCGACACGTGTTTGCATCTGCTCCAATTTCCCCAAATTTTCTGGGTAAACAGCACCAATTTGCCCAGCCAGCAGTGAGCCTCTGGGTGCTTAGCCCCGTGCGTTAGCCAGCAGTCCATCTGGTTTTTGGGGAGGCTGCCCTGCCCTTCCCCTCTTAGCCATCATTTCACTGCATGAGTGAAGCTCAGTGGATGATTTGTAGCTCTCTTGTCACAGCCCACAGATGCCCTTCTCGTACTTACAGGGTTTGTCCATGCCTTTTGATTAGAAAAGAGTGATTTGTCCAAAATAGGTGCACTCCCTCACAGAATGTCATTTCGGGGTGGAGGAAAGGCCCTGCTGACCCATGGATGAGCACAGGCTCCCAGCCTGCTGGGGGCTCATCCTTTCCCACTGCACGGTCAACCACAGACTCCCCACTTGTGCTGGCACTGCCTCACTATTTCAGGGAAAAAGACACCTCTGTCTTCCCTCAGCGAGCACTCAGGTGTCCTGGGTTCACTCCTTGCTAGGGTAAAAGCACTCGTAGCTCCTCGAAATCCTTCCTCTGAAGCAGTCTGCCTTGACTGGAGGGGCTGGAGGGGTTGGAGGAAGCCACAGCAGGTGTCACAGTGTAGTGGTCTGGACCAAGTTATTGTCTGCTATGCACACGACATAATTGTGGGTGAGTAAATGCAAGTCCTACAGGATCCTGATGGCTTTGCGTCCCCATCTTGTGTACTAGCGGTTACCTGCCAGGTTGCAGGGAAAGGGTGCCTTATTGCCACCAAATAACATTGATCAAAAAAGCAAGTCTCCTGCTTGGGCAAAGAGAGGAGGGAATTCCCTGGGCAGGCTGCAGGGTGGAACAGGGGGACTAGGAGAGCAAAGGAGCAGAAAATCCTCTGGAGAGATGGACATCACCCTGTCCTTTTCTGCCGTGTATTTATTTTCCCTGTTCCAGGCCCTTGCTCTGGCTTCTAGCAACCCAGAGCTGAATGAGTGACCTGCTTGGGGCTCCAAGATTCAGCATCTGCAGTGATTAATTTCCTCAGGATTAAGTTCCTCTGATTTAAAACAACAGATAATGGCTAATAAGGGGAAACATCCCTATCGTAAACACTGCTTTGGCATTTACCGTTTGAAATAATTTATATTCTCTGGTCTAGTGGGTTTGTATCACCAGACTTAATGACTGTTTCTGTTTAATTTTCAGATGCTTAATTGCAGTAGAACACTTCAACACCATTAAATTAAAACAAGCTACCAGCTTTTCCTTGCCTATGCTGCTGGCCTCACTCCAAGTGACATTTAAGCAATCTCAGATGTTTTATTCCTGCCACACAGGCTGCTTGCTTACGAACAAAAAGTGTGTATGTGTGTTGGGGTGCGTAAAGCCACCAACATGGGAGCATTAAAAAAAGCTTCCAGGTAGAAAAGAAATGGGATGAGATACAGTCGCCACAGCTGCTTTCCCTTCTCCAGAGCAGATCTGAGGTACCTGGCAGTGCCGATGGCTGAGCTGCCACTGGGTGAAGGGATTTGGGGCACAGGACAACCCCAAAATAGAGCAGAACTCAGAGATGAGCTGTCAACCCCAAGTCTTGGCAGACCCCCCCTTTAGCCCAACATGATCTCTGCTGGGGCTTAGCTGGAAAAGATCCTATGAAGGTGCTTTATCTCAGACAATTTTACATCTCTGGGCAGATTTACCAATGTGGAAGCACTTTGGGTTTCAGGTATATATTAAAAAGGAGTAAGAGGAAATGGAGTTCCTCTATAAGTTAATATTCTTTGGTAATGGATGTTTAGAGTTAGTATGTGTCTTTACAATATCATTCATAGGGGTATTGTTTGCTTCTGACAGTTTTTCTTTTAAGATTAATGTGCTTATGAAAACCTTGTGCACTGCTCTATGAGGGAAGCTTGAAATCCATCAGCAATACCATCGCCATGACACAATGCTGGGAGAGCAAAACAAATGACAAACAGAATCTAGTTTTGCAGAGACCAGTGTGTGTGGAAGAGAAATGATCTGAAGCAAAATTTGGCCTCTGTCCAGCCACCCTTCCTGTTCTGCTGTTGGCACTACCAGAGAAGAGGGAGAGAGTAAAAATACATGTGAGGGAGTGAAAGAAAACAATATAATTGAGGGGAAAAAATAACTCAAACCTGCTAGTGTTTGGTCCCTTTTTAGCAAACAAGCATATGGAAAATTCATATAAAGTTTAAAGACTATTTCAGCCAAACATGCTTGTTATACATATAAATAATTTCATCAGAGATCATCGGAAACAATGCAATTAGAGGCGAGTTGCATTTAGCATGTTGGGATTGCATCCAGTTGACGTGCATCCTTGTGAAAATTCAAACATCATGGACCAGACCCTGAGCTACTCTCAACTGCCAAAACTGTGTTGATTTATTTTTTTTTTCATGGATTTCTTTAATGTTTGCTTGCCCAACTCTGATTAGACGAGACAAGGATCTGGCTTCACTGCTGCAGGAGGCAAACCAGGACGCAGCACAGACATGCTGGGTTAAGTGTTACATGCTGTAGTTGGCTGCAGGGGAGCTGAGAGCCTCGCAGGAGGTATGAAACCATCACTGGTAGGCAATGGGACTCAGCCTGTCCTAGCAGGGAGCTGCAGGAGGAGGGGGTGCTGATGTGCTGCTCCATGGAGCCAAGTCCTTCCCACAGCCACCCAGACTATTCAGATGCTTTGTAGCAACTTGGCTGAAAATAGGTGACATTTGAAGGAAAACAGAAAGGTAAATGTTGCTCTTACTTGACCAAAGTTGTCCTGGTCATCTGTGGGAAGAAGACGACTGTCTAAGTCCCACACAACACGGGTGCTATGTAAAGGCAGCACCTCCTGTTCACCCTGCTCGGGCTGGGAGAGACCAGAAAAGCCTTAAAACAACATTTGTGATGGGTTATCTGATCCCAGGGCTCTGATGAATGTTAGAAAAGCCTGGATTCAGGCTTTCACACTCCTGTTTTGATCATTACCTCAAAAGGAGACACAATGCTCTATTTTTCTTTCTATTACAGATATCTGAAAAATAACACTTAAAATTAATTTAGTTCCCTTGAGTTCTTTAGAGAGAAATGAATGAACACAGGAGGCAGAAGCCTTGTCCTGCAAAGCTCCTTGCAATGAATCTACCCTCCTGAGGAAAACCTGTGACACTGTATTTAATAAAGCCTCTAATAAACCTGGAAGTAATTAATTTTCCTCAGAAAGCCCAAAGGTTGAAATCAGGTGGGATCACTTTCCCATTTCCTCTAGGAGGCTAAGCAGTTCTTTTGGCTTTTTGAGGGGAGAGGACTGGCAGGGCCAGGCCATTCTGTCTTTCAGACTGCTATTGCTCTATGCCCACTCACACACTTTGCCATCTGCTGGCAAACATCAGGAGTACCCTTCAAAATATTAATTTTCTGCCAATGAGATGCAGGAGCTGGGGGGCACCCTGAGCTGTGCCCCATGCCAAGGAAGGGACTCACCTGAGCGGCCATAAGGACATGAGAAAAGCCCCCAGGACTACTTCTTATTACTCTATCAAATTTCCATTCGGCTATGTTCACATAACCTCCTAAATGTGGGTGCCATCCACAGCCCTACCAAGGAGACATTCCGTGCCAAACAGCATGTCCTTGTTGGTAAAAGAGGTAAGATGAGTAGAGAACCAGAAGCCCAGGAAAAGTGAGCAAGCGCCCTAGGATCCCTTAATAAAGAAACAGAAAATGGCAGAGAAAACGGGCAAAACTCCCTTTCCATCAGCCCATTTTGTTTCTCTGTGGTCAGCTCCTACTGCCTTGCACAGGACCAATATAAGTGTGTCTTATTTAGGATGCTTGAGTGCACAAATATGATTTGTTAAAGCGACAATTCCCATTTTCCTGGACTGCTTTCCAGGATGGATCAGTCGTGTGAGGGCTCTGGTTTCTGCTCTTCATCAATTGCTCTGTCACTTTTTACTGTCACTCCTAGGATGGACGTTTGCAAAAGCTGAACTTGTGCAGGCAGGGGGAGTACAAGGAGGTGTGAGCCTCCATTTCCACACCTCCAGTTTCTGCCAAAAAAATAGCAGCAAGCAAATACCAATTTGGTAGCAAAGGGTCTCCTGAAGGGGATATCTTTCACCTCTTTGTGACTTCTTCCACAAATACACCATCCTTCAACACCTTTTTGTTGACAAAATCTCTGTCAATATAGCCTGAACTTCAAACTTGATACCATCTCCGTATTGAGAGGAACCGGTTGCACCAGAAGTGCTGCTGTAAGAGATGTCTGTGTGAAAATCCAGCCTCCTGCCCCCAGCCCTCATGCTGGGGTTTGGCATCTGGTTTGCTCTGTAGAAGGGCATTTCTCATTGTATTCATGTGCCAATTCAACCAGCTCAGGTGCAGGGTGGCCAAGGTTCTCAGAAGTGGCAGGTGAAGTTGAGTTGCTCCATGGGGTTATTTCTAACATGAAATGCCTTTAAAGTACCCTGTCTCTTCAAAACAGTAGAACACAGAGAATAAGCGCATAGCTTTAAAGATGCTGTTGCCATGGAGGTGCTTTGTAAGGCCCCAGGATGGATGCTTAACCCACCGACAGCACCTGTGGCCTTCCTTTCAAAAAGCAAAAGCCAGCAGCAAGTTCAAACACATCCATGTAAAGAAGGAGGTAGCAGAAAGCTTATCCAGGGAAGAGCAGCCTTCACTACATCAAACACACAACAAAAATTGGCTCTGATGTGCTGCTTGAAAAAATTCTGGAACAAAAATAACCACACTCTGCAACACTTTCATTTGTTGGACAAATCTGTGTAGTTTTAAGGGAAGCACAACCCACACTGTACCTACAAGATCTTGGGGAACCATGGACAGACTGCAGCCATGTGCAACACATCTGAAGTCTTGGGCTGACCTCAGTGTATAGCAAGGCCACATACCCATGGGGAAGAGTTGTCACTTAGCACTTGGAGCCCAGAAAGACAAATGTATCCTGGGCAGCTTCTGAAGCAGTGTGACCAGCAGATTGAGGGAGGTGATTCTGCCCCTCTGCTCTGCTCTCCTCTCATGGGACCTCACCTGGAGTCCTGCATTCAGTTCTGGAGTCCTCAGCACAGGAAGGACATGGATCTGTTAGAGCGAGCCCAGAGGAGGCTGTAAAGATGATCTGAGGGCTGGAGAACCTTCTGTATGAGGACAAACTGAGAGTTGGGGTTGTGCATCCTGGAGAAGCAAAGGCTCCAGGGACACCAGTACTTAAATGGGTCTCCAGGAAAGCTGGGGAGGGTCTCTTTATCAGGGGTTGCAGGAATAGGACAATAGGTAAGAATTCTAAGCTGAAAAAGAGGAGATTTTGGTTAGATATTAAGAAGAATTTTTAACCTGTGAGGGTGGTGAGGCACTGGCACAGGTTGTCCAGAGAAGTCATGGCTGCCCCATCCCTGGAGATGTTCAAGGCCAGGTTGGAAGAGGCTCTGAGCAACCTGATGCAGTGGAAGGTGTCCCTGCCCATGGTAGGGGGGTTGGAACTGGATGATCTTTAAGGCTCCTTCCAACCCAAACCATTCTATGATTCTATGATCTCTTTGTTGGATCCCAGTCTATATAGTCCAGTGGTACAGGGGGAACCTTGCTAAAAACCAATGTCAGAGTAAAACAGTCATAACTTAGTGCCCATAGCCAAGAAGAAATTTTATGAACTATCAGACCACAGGTTTCCCATCAAGGTTTGCTCAGGAGAACCTCCAAGGAGTTATGGGTGCTGCTTTCATCCTGCTCTCACTGTGTCTGCATGTTGTCACAGGTAATCTCAGCCATAGCACAGACTGGAGACAGCCACACACTGGGGGGACCAGCTCACAGTGGTTGAACAACCTTTGAATCCTTGATGGATGGGAGCAACACCAAGAGAAAAGTCCACAGGAGCAGGAAATAAAATTGTTAACTTCTATAAACTCCCTCACTCTAAAAGTCACTGGGAAAAAGTGTATATATTTATATTAAAGCTTTTTTATTTTTGGCAATGTGACTGGATTTAAGGGGAATGATAAAGCAAAGGTGAAGGAGGTACCTTTATCTTATCAGCCATCATTTTTAGAAATACACAAAGGTCTGAAATTTGAAAATGGAAATAAAGTTCAGTAGGGTTTCTGTGGCAAAAATCAGAGATATTAACAGATTGTCAGCACTACACCCGTATGTACATTTTCAGCAAAGCTTTAGATTTTTAAAATACAAGGTGGGAAGTAATTTTTCTCAAAATATAATTTCTTACGTGAAAAAAGCTTGAGGGTGAGGGGTTTTTGTTTGTTTGCTTGGGGAAGGCTCTTTACAATGGTTACCAGCTCTGCGAGCCAGACTGTCTCTCCACACACACCTCTAGAGCAGGTCAGGGCACGCTGAGCTGGTTATCATAATCAACTGGAATGTCTTTGGAACAGGGAAAAAGGGTCAGGGGAACACAAAAATAAAAAAAAAAGAAACAGGCATATACACTAGCCTGGGACTAGAAAGAAAGCCAGTCAGCAGAAAGGCCAACTCTAACTGTCTCTAGGGCCACTCCCCAAGAGGTGCTGGGTAGGTACTTGGTACCAGGGGATGTTCTTATCTGTCATCTTAGAGCAAGAAAACTTTCTGGGGGGGACACACACAGTATGCAAATCTCATCGCAAAGTGCTTGCAGACACAATTACTATTCTCTGCTGTTAAATTGCTCAAGTCCTATGCTCAAGAGGGTGATGGCCTCTTCTCCCAAGTGACAGGGGACAGGACGAGAGGGAATGGCATCAAGCTCCGCATGGGGAGATTTAGGCTAGACATTAGGAAAAAGTTTTTCACAGAAAGAGTCATTGTGCACTGGAAGAGGCTGCCCAGGGAGGTGGTTGATTCACCTTCCCTGGAGGTGTTTAAGGCATGGGTGGACAAGATCCTGAGGAGCATGGTTTAGTGTTTGATAGGAATGGTTGGACTCAGTGATCTGGTGGGTCTTTTCCAACCTGGTGATTCTATGATTCTATGATTATAAGTCCACCCCTCAAAACTCTGTTTCAATCACCTGTTTACAACCTGGTGCAACAAGATCACCTGGACAAGACCTTGCAGGGCAATCAGGGCCTTCTCCAGCTTCTCCTGGTGACCCAAAAAAGTGATGGGCAGCACAGCTCTTGTTGAACCATATTCCCTGTCATGGTCTTTCTGTGGTGATTCCAATAAAGTGTTAAAAAACATAGGAAATGAGAGGTCCAAGCCCTGGGTTGTTGCACCTTATTATATACCTGTGTACTTGCCAATACACACAGAAGTTCTACGTATCAAATATTTGCCTAGGGGATCTGATTCAGTTCATCTGTGAAGAGGAACTGAAATAAATGAGAGGGACTCACATGTGCAGTCAATATGAACCACAATCAATGCCTGCACCAAGATGAATGCAGTTCTGCCGATTTACTTCTACAAGACTCAAACCCAGCACCCAGCAAAGCCAAACCAGGCTGCTTTGCCCTGCTCCACATGCAGTCTCTTCAGCTCCACCAATGTCTCCTACAAGGAAGAATTTTGCAGTCACCAAGACCATGGTGCTGGAGAAAAGGATGGTGTCATGTCCTAAAGAACAAGACCTCTAGGCAACGGGCAAAGTGTTTGTCCAGCAGGTTGGAGACTGTCCCATAGGCTGGAGAGTGTCCCAGACCCTAAATCTCCTTTCTTTTTTTCAATGAGAAGCACCCTCAGCCCACTGTGGTCTGGCCAGTGCTCACATGTCAAGGGCTGCCCAAAGCCCAGAGTTCCATGGAAAGCTGCCTTGCTATGGGGTTCAATGTCACTACATGGTGCCATCTCTACCCTCCCTCTGTACAACACAGCTCTCCAAGACAGGAGCTGGTCATAGGTCTAAGTGAGAGATGCCACACCGAAATGAAGAGGTCGCTGGCAGGAGCCACTATCCTTCCGCACTCCAAAAAGAGCTCCTGACCTCTTCTGCTGAGCCCAAGTGACATCTGCATACACAGGAAAAAAAGGACCAGACAAGATGAGAAATGATTGGCGTCACGAGAGCTCCTCACATGACGGAGGGGAGCCAAGATAACCACACCTATGTGTGACAGGTGGGGTGAAAACACAGGAGAGGACTGCCGAGGTATCCCCAGACCACAGGGCAAGGATGGTGGGTGCACCGTGGGAGCTGGGCCCTACAAGGATGCTTTGCCCAGCAGCGTTGCCAC
Source organism: Piaya cayana (assembly GCA_013389865.1). Lineage (NCBI taxonomy): Eukaryota > Metazoa > Chordata > Aves > Cuculiformes > Coccyzidae > Piaya > Piaya cayana. The sequence goes on along the minus strand of WAAB01007606.1, from coordinate 151,537 downwards.
AGCAGCACTGTGCAGCTTCTCAACGTGCCAGGAGATGGCAATCTTCCCTCTGCCTGTGAGGGAGCTTCAGGCCTGCTACCAAAACACGTAGGGAATAAAGCTATTAAACTCAACAGCCTCACAGATAAGTCCTGCACAGGGAAACACCTCTTAAACATTTTTAAATGAATGGGGATTTATTTTTGTATTTAAAGCAATAACGTGTATTTGCCCTGCAGCACATTATCTCCCTCTATATTCTCAAATAAACTACAGAAAATTAGAGAGTGTCTGTTATCTGTTTGCTATCTGCACTAGGATTAGAGGCGTCATGAACTAAGCTTTGAATCAACAATGTTTTATTGGTTCATGTCACTAAACGCTGGTTACGACTGAGCTAAATAAGACATCAGGCCCCCCTCCCTCCTGCCTGCAGCCTGGGCTGAAGCTCTGTGATGCTTGCACAGGAAACCACAGCTCCTCTTTTTGGGGAATGGAGAGGAGAAGGAGGATTTCACCATAATTTCCAGCATTCCTGCCCTTCTGCGGGGGCTGAAAGAGTGTGGATGGTGCTTCCTTTACAGGGGAAGGAGAATGGCATGGCCACAGAGTGCTTGCAGCTGCTGTGAGTAAGCTGAAAAAGCTTCAGTTTGATGACTGCTTCTCTATCCTCTTTCTAGAAATAGGCTTAAATATGAAGAAATAGTAACCTGGGGATCTGCACCCCACCTTGCAGAGATTCCCCATTACACCATGTCCCTCTCACCTCTGGAAGCTGGAGGAGAGCAAGTTGTACAGACAACCACTCTGCAACTAAACATTCAAACCACAGCAAAACAGGGGGGGGCAAAAGGATGGGTTTGTGACCTCTAGAGATATCTTAACCATTTGCAATGATCAGGACCAGCACAAGTGTGTCTGCCAAAGCCCAGGGCCATGTGGCAAACCAGTCTCTTCACACTGTTCAGTTCAGAGAAACCTTTGGTCATTTTTCAAAAAGATTGTGAAAATGTCATCCCTGACCAACCTTCAGCAGCCACAGTCCCTAGACGGACTCCTTTTCTCCAGCTGACAAATTGGTTTTGAATTACTATTTTTAATCACCCAGAAACTGGGAGATGGTCCAAAAAAAAGCATCTGGGCTTGAGGTCAAGATGCACATCTCTGGCAGCACCAGTTCTGTACAGACCTCATGATCTAGGAGCAGGGAAGTGATAAAGCAGTACATTTGCTTTATTTGGTCCTGTTTGAACATTGGGGAAGCTTGGCTGTGCACTCCCCATCCAGCAATCCTGAGTTTAGAGGAGAAAAGAAATGTAGAGATTTGATTTAGCCATTTAAACCTTCTACCATTGAGTTGACTTCTCTTCCAGAGAGATAAACAAAAATCCTCTTAATAGAGGAAAAAAATAGCAAATAAGATGACTGCCATACATTCTCCAGGATTATGAAGCAAACCCACAAATATCTTAAAAAAGAAACAACATCTCTACAAGTGAGCCCCAAATTCCACCACCCAACAGTCCCCAGCTGGACTGCCAGCTCATGCTTATGACTATGATGCTCTAAAAGAAATTGGATTTACAATGTCCAATGGACATAGCCCACTGCTGCACTTACATGAGGAAACCTGGTGGGATGTTTTGTACCATTTCTAGTTTTCAGTTCCATTTTTCCTAGTGACTCCCAGAGCTGAAGGTGGCAGCACAGCAGGAAAAGGGACCAAGGATGTTTGGGAAAGAAAAACAGCAGATCACAAACAGGAAGAAGGGGAAGAAGGTGAAAAGAAACGTGAGGAAGGAGATATGCCTGAGTACCCCAGTAACATGGCAGAGCTGCCTTCATTTTTGTGCTGATTCTAGTTGAAGGTGCCCTTGCCCCACTCCCGTGCCATGCCAATTCCTTTTGCAGACCCAAAGAGGGCAAATGATGCTTTATTCGCCAGCACAATCACCGTTTCAGCGAGCCCTCCAGTTGTCCCCTGCTTGCCCCTATGCCTGGTCAGGACAGATCTGTGCTTTCCAGCCCCAGGAGCAGCATCACCCTCCCAGCAAAATTACACTTAAGAGAGTTGTAAATATAAGTTACATCTTCCTTATCTGGCTGGTGAGGGAAAAGGGGACATCTATTTCCCCAAAACTTGATCTCAAACATGTTGGTGCAATTCTCCTTTCCTCCTTGCTACTCAATTTTTTAAAAATCCTTTTAATTGCATAAATGCAGTCCCATGACCCCATAAGCTACCTGGGGAACAAAATCAATTCAGAGGTCATATCAAGCATGAAAACCACAGTACTGCTGTTTCATATTTGTGCTTGATGCATAGCACTAGAGTAGTGAGTTTTACTTCACATTAAATAACCTTTGGTTCTGTGCATATAAGAAATGCAGCTGGGCTGTTTCCTCAATAAGATGTCCTTACTTAGTTTTTCTATTACTGTTATCCAAGAGGATCAAAACAGACAGATGCATTTACTGTTTTCCATCAAAAGATAATAAAAAGAAACAGTTTATAAAATCAGATTATATGAAAAATTGCTTAATGATTATAATTTCTAAACCCATTGCTGAATAATGAAGTATTCAAGAGTTGTCATCGAATGATGAAAGAAACCTAATATGAAAGATTTTCTCTATGAAGAATGACTACAGATGAATTGCACAGAGATACAATCCTCTGATAAAGGACAATAAGAGCCTCTAGAACACTTAATAATAGACTACTCAGGATGAATTGAGTATTGCAATAAAAGCCCATAAATTAAAAAGTTTCAAAATGATTTCTGATAAAAGACATGCCAAGGTGAAATAGAAAAAAAAATCCTTGAAATCAACAGAAACAGTGGCTACAGCACATTAGGTAATAGAAAATGCACTCTAAAACCTCCAAATAATTGATTTTAAAGAGAATGCTATCACACCTTACACACAGCTAGCTTTTCCTTGAAAAATCTCTTATGTGCATCAAATCAGACTACAGACGTGTGTGCACTGACTGCCCAGTGGGTTTGGCCAGTCCCGTGGGTGGATGTGGATGTATTTCTGCTGTGCTGCAAAGCCCCTGACTGGAGAATCATAGAAGCTTTTGGTTGGAGAAGACCTCTGAGATCATTGAGTCAAACCATACCTGTCCAGCATTAAACTATATCCCTGAGCATCTCAGAGGGCATCTGAGCTGGTGCCAAGCTGGGAGCTTTGAGTCCCTGTGAGGAAGAGTCCAAAGGTGAAGGTTAGAGCTGCAGGCAGAGAGGAAAGCAGAGTTAAGACATATGACAATCCCTTCTTAGCTCAGACCCCCCCAGTATCGCTCTTAACTATCCCTCAAATCATGGAAACCCACTGGTCTTTGTTCACTTTTTTTCACATTAAAGATCTTCCCACATCCCTAAATCTTTGGAGGAGCACCTCAGGCATCAGCCAGACAAGTGAGTACAGCAGTGCTCCCTCAGCAGCACTGAAGTTCTCCCAGGGCAGCACCAGGAAAAACCCAGTACAGCTGTATCTACAACCTCACACCAGTGATGAACCCTCTTGGTTCTGATGGCTGGGAAAAGACCAGCACCGAGGGAAGAGGCAGAGCCAGAAGCCCATTCTCTTCAGTTTCAAAGGTGAAGAAACCTAAAGAATGAGGTTGAAGATCTACCCTTCCCTTGGGCGTCTGCTCCCTGACTGATGCACCGACCCCAGCACAACAGGTCTGGAGGCACCTGGCTGCAAACCAGCTCATGCACCAAGCTCAGAGCTGGTGGGCCTGCCAGGAGGAATGTAGAAAATTGTTTTATGATGTTAAACATGGTCTGTAATGCATATGGCTGTACTTAAAATAGTTCTGCTCACTTGCTGTTGCACAGAGAACCAAGATGATTTATTATAAGCTGTGCCAGCATATATTATTCATGTTGGAAGCAAGGAAAGGACTTTGATATGTATCTTAAAAAGCTTCAAATCCATAAAAGAGATAAACTTGTATGAATAGTGTTACCCAGAGTATAGATGAAACTCTTAGACACATCTTCATATCACAAAATGTGGTGTAGGACTACTATACTTATACAATGTGTGCATTAATTTTACTTAGAAGAGAAATTCATTACCATATCTCTACAGAGGGAGAGCTGACCCAGCCAGGGCTTTCCAGGCGTGTAATTAAGCCTTTGTTTGCTTTTGATTCACACCATAGTCCATGGTGCTGTAAACTTCCCTGTCAAACCCACTGGTTTTGGCTCAAAATTACGTTGGTCCATCCCAATTGCCACATCATTTAGGCAGCAAGTAAGGGAATGACGGTGTCTGTCAAGGACCCCCTTGCTCCAGACTGAGTTGTTACATCCCCACAGGTCTCCTGCCAGCACTGCGATTAGACTGTGACTAATTGCGGCTTTATTTCCTTTAATAAAGAGACACCCAAGTGTTCCGCTCGAAACAATAATCATAAAGTCTCCCACTAAATGTCTGCAATTAGAGCATTCACTATTAATCGCGCTAATTAACCTCACGCACAGAGCAGCTGCTGGAGTGGGCACAGGGAGAAGCGGCTCCAGGGAGTTTCCCTGGCCAGCACCATGCACCAGGGCTGCAGCTTCATAAAGCAAAGCTCCCTGAAGCATCTTGCTGCCACACAGGACCATTCCAGCACACAGAGAGCAATGTCAGCATCTCCCCCAAACTGCACAAATATAAAGTTGCAGAGAGAGAGAGAAGGAGAGCAGAGTGGATTTTGATGCTTATTATGGCCAGGTGCTTTTCCTGTCACTAATTGCATGGGGGAAATGCACTTGCCATGACTATATGGTTAAAAGCAATTATTTGTAGGAACAAACACAGGCCTGCAATACCTGAAAATGGGCTGGAGTCCTTACAGAAACCAAGCTCCAGAGCAGGCCAGCACAACTCCATCCAGTACACACCCAAACCAGAAATGCTAAATCCTCCTAGCATTTCACTTGTTCAGTTTTGGTTTGTTCAGATCGGGTCTTTTTATTTCTCTCAAATTATTTCTATTTTTAACTTTCTAAACACCAGGAAACTCCTTTAACTTTCTTGTCGGCCCTCCAGTTCTCACTGTTCGTTCCCCGACTATACAACACAATAAAAAGAAGACAAATGAAAGTCAGGGAGACGAAAAGCCCAAGCATCTCTCTCAGTAAAGCAGCCATTGTGCTTCAAGTGAGAGCACAGCCCTATTTCATCTGGCATCTAGGGTTGGAATGAGAGGAAAAGGATACATGTTCTATTTTTTCCTGTCTCTAGAAGAATCTAGCTCTGTGTGACCTCATTATTGCTTCTACATGAAACTCCTACCAAACCCCATCGCATTAAGTTGTAGGTAGGCAGCAGAACAATATGGAAAGGGAACAAGAAGAGCCCATAACACTTTCATTCCAAACTTTCTGCCCTTGCTTGTGCTACCAGTCTTAATTCAACTCAAGGCACATGGCCACAGAATTCACTCTAGTCAAATGCTCTTAATCCAGGAGTTCCTGAAACTCTGCTACTTCTGTATCCCGCAGCCCATGGGGCAAGGCACTCTGCAAACAGCGCTGGGCACAGACTTCAGCTTTCCAGCCTGTGCCCTCTCCACTACATCCCTCCCTAGTCCCTGGTGCTCCAGCAGGGGGGCTGCACTTGCTCTCCAGCCTCAGACCCATCTCAGAGTCATTTCTGGGAGAGGTTCACTCCTCTTCTGCTCAGCTTTCTTAGCCAGAATATTCATATTTTCCCATCTGTGTCCTATTTAAAGCCCTTTCTCTCCCTTCCTTCCTTTTTGACAGCAAATGTGATGCTTTTGTTCCCATTCTTTCTCTGGCCCTGATCCCGTGGACAAAAAAAAATGCCACAGCATCTGAAGTGGCTGCACAGTGGGTAAAACCCTGGCTGCCTTGAAACAGAGAGTAAAACACCCATTCATTCCCCTCCGCTGTGGTGCTCACCCCGTGACTTCAATGGGACAAACTCACAGGGCATAAAGTTGTTTGTTGTCCCTTAAATGGCTCCATTGTCTATTGTTGGGGCTCTTTCCTGAGCTCTAAATCTTCCTTTAGCTCTGCTCTCTGTCTGTCCGAGGGCCTTAAGAGGAGAGACACCCTCCAAACACAGCAAGTGCCTTTGCAGGGTCCTGGCATTTCTCTGAGCAAGAGGATATTTACCCTCCTAAATACATTTTCTTCCCTGTCTGAGGATCATATAAAGATCTCTTTCCCTTTATAGATGGTTTTGTATTGTAGCAACAAAGAGTAACTTATTTTTTTTCCCCCAGGAAGAATAAGGCAGCCAGTTTGGTGACTCCCTACCTGCCTTTCTGCCCCCAGCCCCATCCACCTGCAAAACCGAGGGGCTGGCAGGGACTTGCTCTGCTCCTCAGACCCCCAAAACAAGCAAGCTGAGCTTTACAGTGCCAAATCCTTGTGACTGGAAGAGATTAAAGAGAAAGGGCTTTTTCTAAGAACACATGTAGCTGAATACATTAGGCACTGCTCCTTTCCAGAGCCTCGTGCCTGTTGAAATCAGAGATAAAAGGTCCCTGTCCTTCAGGAATCAGCTTGCTTTCAAGAATGTGGCACTTGTGATTACTGCAAGCAGCGGGGAATAATAATATCTCGCATCAATTAAGATGGGAAATGCCTGAATCTGATTCATTTCAAGGGATTCAGGAATCTGGTGGATCTATTTTCGGTACAGCTGCAGGGGAGTAGGGAGAAAGGGATCTGCAGAGTGAACCCAGCGCCGCACGCTCCGTCCCTCCACTGAATGACATTTGTCTGTACTCAGAAGGTATTTGGAGAGGATTCGGGGGGGTTAAATCCCCATTGTTGGGGCGCTGCAGCTGCCGCAGCTGCCGGGGCGGAGATGCGGGGACCGGCCACATGGTGTCACCGCAGATCGCCGCATCCCTCCCACCCGCACCGGCTGCCTCCCGGCCCTCCTCTCCGGGAGAAGGAGCCTGAGAGAGGATTTCTCCCCCTTTCTGTGCTCCCCATCAGCCCCTCGGCCCTGCCTCCCGTCTCTTTTTCGGGTGGTCCCTTCGGCTTCTCTCCACCCTGGCTGGAAAATCCAGGGGTCCCACTGACGCCCTTTGCCAGTGTCCGCAGGGAAATGCTTCTGGCATCTTCCCGTCCTGCCCCAGGGATCCCCAAAATGGAAAGGGCAGGGCTGTTCCGAGCAGAGCTTCTCAGCCCCGCTGTGTGCCACACCAGTGACATGGACAGGGACCGGCTGGACCCACATCAGGTAAGAGACACCTAGCAATCAGAAATTAAATAAAGGCAACGGCTCCCTTTGGTCAGAACTGCATCACTTTCAGCACGTTAAGGTCCCAGTTCATACTTGTGTTCTCATGTATTGATAAATTAGAGCAAACGTGATGACAAACAGTGATCGGCCACATGATAATCCACCTATATCACCTCCTCTCTGGTGGTTTTCCTTCACCTACACCCTCTCTTTCCCTTTTTCTGCTCACTTTCTACTAATTTCTTCTCCTTCATATTTCTTTTTCTACCCATCTTCCACTGCCAGCATCCCCAGAGCATCCCCAGCCCTGGCCTTCCCTCCATGCACCAAAAGTCTCCTTAGCCTGGGATCACAGCCAATGTGGCACAGCAAAGCACAAACTGTTTATGTGCTGGGCAGTCTAACTTCTGTGCTTACATTTTAATTGGATACTTACATTTTAAGCTGGCTGGTCAGTTGCATTATTAAGTCTATTTTATTGGTGCTACATCAGCATTGAGAGTGCTAAAGATGTAGGCTTCTTTGTAACACTAGTTATGTGCTATAGGACTCCATGGAAATAAAGGTCTGAAATATAACTTGGCAGTATTTATCCTTGCCAACCCCACACTGATAAACTATAATAGATGCTACCAAATGGACAGAAATGCTTTATACACTGAATTATTCTGGCACCATCAAGACAACATTACGAGAAGAGTTCAAATGGTACGATGATACTTTGTCTAGGCAGAAGGGCCTACACAGCTGGCAATGTGAGTTTCATGGGATATTTTCCTTAAATTAGATTTTTTAATAGCACTGAGTGTGAACAATCACAAGCACTGACTCACAGCAGCCTGCAGGAGAGCTATCCCAATGCCAACATCTGAAAATTCATACCCAGCTTAAGCCCAGCTGTGGCGTCAGTGTGGTCTGAATCTTGTGGTCCAGCATGCTCACCAGGGTGGGTCTGACTCCTGCAGTCAGGCTCATTTCCAAGTACCGTGGACATCAGTCTCACCCAAGGAGACAGTCCTGTTCATACCAGCAAGGGATTTCCTCCAGGGAGCAAGAAAGGACTCCTCCCGAGGTTCCTGCTTTGGAACCTGCACTTTGACTGAGACCACATCCAAGATCAGTCCTGCATATTTCCTTGACTTGCTGAAGTGAACAGAATTGTTATGGTGTGCAGAGAGAGGGAGGCTGGGCCCTGACCCGTGTGAGAACCTGGACTGCCTGTGCTTTCACACCACTCCATCCTCATCCCTCACAAAACACCTAAACCTGCGCTTGCTTCCAGTGAGCAGTGACAGCCAGGTCTCCCCCATCTGCTGTCAGAGGGGTGGTGGTGAGAAGAGCCCCACAACAGCCAAGGCTCCGCTGTGTTTGCAGCTTCCTTGGGCTTTGTACTGCCAGTGCTTGCCATGGGCCAGTTTCCATCCTGCTCTTGTGCAAACAAGTAATAGAAAGCCCTGAAAAATAGTGAGTTCTGCTTCAAATATAGCACAATAGTGGTAGTTTCCTCTGCACTCATCTTCAGGTCCCCATGCCCTTTGAATGCGCTTTCTTCAGTTTTTCCACTACAAGCAGCGGAGCTAGCAATTTCTACCTCCCCTCCTTGCCTTTTAAAGAATCCAACAAATGAGGTTCTAAAGCTAGATGTGTATTCTGGTACTTCCAATAAAAGGGATCAATAAGCCTCGAGTATGATTTTATGACCTCCTGGAATTTGAAACTGGCTCAGCCAGGGCACCTGAATAAGCACTTTGCAATCATGGATAGACAATTACTAAGAACAATTTCAGAAATTAAGTAAAGGCAATCAGTCCCTTTGGCTTGACCTGTACCACTTCCAGCCCAGCAAGGTCCCAATTTGTACCTGGGTTCCCTGACAAATACAAAAGCCATTAAGGCAAACACGGTGACAAACAGCACTCAGCAGTCTAACCCTACACTTTGCAGCACATATTTACACTAGAAAGGAGCTTTTAGAGAACTTTTCTTAAAAGTGTGGATGTTTCATCAGCCTGGGAGAAGCCTGGGCACTAGAGGCATTCAAACGGCACTGTGTACAAAATGTGCTGTGTTGCATTGGCTCCATTATCTCTTGTCCCTGCATTGCTGGTGTTCTAACCATCCTCTGGGGAACTCCAGTACAAACCAAGACCCCTCATATAACCAGTAAACACAGAGGAATATTGCCAATATTTTCTTCCTGCCTGTATTATTGCGTGATGCTCATTATTGCATGTAAGAAGAGGCTCTGTGCTGCCAAGGGCTCCTCACCCAAAGGCATGGCGGACAGATGACCAGTTTGTTTTAAAATATTCACAAGAAACTGTATATCTTTCCAGAGCAAAGAGCAGATGATTCCCAGAAAACCAATTCTGTTTCAACAAGAAAAAAATATATATTCTGATGGGGAAAGTTCTCTTCACACAAAATTTAAATGGGCTAAATTGGAATTTCCACCTTGGGGCAGATGAGCAGTTGGGATGGTGTGAAACACTGCATAGGGAGATGAGTGGAAAACTGGGCTTAGTAATGGCAGAATAATCTTTTGGTTTATCCACTGGGACTCTTTTCTCTCCAACACCAGCATAAACACACTTCACATAATGCTATTCTCAGGCAGAAGATTATCTGCGCACTCGTGCAGGCATAAAGAGGAGGTCTGCTCCACAATGAGACACCTTGAACAAACAGCACGCTGAACCCTAACCTCCGCTGGCACAGTGCGTGGAGGATTGCTGAATGCAGGTCAGGACCATTCCCGCTGCCACCAGCACCGCTTCAACACAAAAGTTACAGCTCTGGCTTACTACTGAGCCAGCCAGCAGGAAAGCACTCACACCAGTGAGCATGAAAACAAGCTGCATCTGCACAAGACAGGCTGGTAGCAGTCTGGTAGGAGTTACGTTATCGTGGTCATTTCAGTCCCCCAAAAAAGTGGTCTCCAAATTTGTTATAGCACTACAAAAGCAACATCCAGAACATATACCTGTTTATAGGGGGCAAGAATTAAATCAAAGCATACCGCCTTTGTCTTGCAGAAAGCTGTTGAGCTGCTGGAATTAAACCCAAACAATCTCCCAGAGAGTAAAACAGTATCTTCAATTATTAAGAAAGAATATAGCTTTATAAAACCTATATTGTACAACGGGGCATCAGGGCTAGGAGATGGTCAGAGCTGATGAGAGAAGATTCATGTCATCTCCATGGACCCCATAGAGATACTTACAGAGAAGTTACACACATACTAGAGGGGGAAAAATTAATTAACAGGCAGCAGGACTACTATTTGTTTCCTTCCATCTAAACAAGCAGGCTCCTGTTCACGTGCCAACTATCCTCTTCCTCCCACCCTGACCCATGTCTGAGCCCCCGCTGTCTCCCCCTCCTTTCCCCACAGCCTCCCCGGTGTCAGGGACTTACAGGGAATGTTTCAAAAAACATTTCTGAGTAATATGGCTAGAGTGCTGCATTCAGATCAACATGTTGTAATGTGTCTGACAACATTATATTCTGATCCAGCTCTTCATGTAACCTTCAATTTATTTCTAAGCCCCTGTGTTTATTTAACCGAATCTGTCTTCCGTCGTTTGGAGCAGTAGCACTCAACCTTTAAACAGCCCAAGAGCCACTTCAGCTTCGAACAGATGCAGAGAGCTCCCGAGTCAGAGAGTCACAAAAGAGCCTGGTGCATTGTACTGCAGGCTCCAAGGCACACCGAGCTCCGTATTATTTATCGCATTGGTGCCAGCATCTCAGTAGAGGTTGCGAACTGTGCAGCTTTGCTCAGTAGTAGGGGAGGGAGGGAATGTTTCAAGGCTGAGCCATGCCAGCAGAGGCACACGGGGGCTGAGGTGGGCTCCAGTATAGCAGGAGCCAGGCAAAGAGATGCAGGACCTCTGAGTTGGAGAGCTGCAAGAATGGGGCTTGGATGCAGTGCCATGGGTCCCTCTGGCAGCACTGGAGACCCAACCCATCATGTTCTGGCACACTGACCCATCCTTCACATAGTTACAACTCCTGTCTCACTAAGGCATGTCCACGGGTGATCAGCAGCAGTTGATTGCCTTCATGTGCCAGCGGTGACTCACAGGCAGCCTTGCAGAGGTGAGTTGCAGTATCACCATCTCGCTCTAACAGCAGTTTGCTCAATTATTTGTGAGCATCATTGCATATTCATCTCAAAAATGTTCCCATTCTCCAATCTTTTCTTTCTACTACCTGATACACCCCAGCTACAAGAGTAGCCCAAGTCACAAGCCACCGGTGGGAGCAGCCCAAGGCATGATGCCATGGCTTCAGCAGTACCCCAACATCCAACAGTTCCACTCACCCCACCCTGCTGAGGCAGCCAGCACAGTCTGAGTCATCCAGCCTGCCAGCAGCTACTCCCTCAGCAGCAGCATCTGCATCCACACCAGGACCAAATCCTTCAGGTTCTCAGCAATTTGCTGCTATGTTCTCTGAGAGCAGGGTCACCAAGAGGCCCCAGAATGCTGCTTCCCAAAGCCAGAGGTTTCAGACAGGGTGATCATCTATTTTTTGGCAGGGGCTGGGGAAGGGACAGGAACCCTCCATCTGTGACAAATCCACCTGCTCATGTTTGTGCACTTGTCACCCAGAGAACAAAACCCAGTGATTTCCTATTTCTTTCTCTTTCAATTCTCTGGAGTTTCATGCTGGCTTTGGGTTAATCACGTATCATTTAGAAACCTAATGCAATTTATAGGAAAAAAAAAACCCTTGGCTTGCTTTTCTGTTTACTGTTCCTGAGCATAATGAAAATGTTAAAATGCTAAGTCACTTGACACCTGCCACCTCAGTAATGCACTTGTTTTACTTTTTTTGTTGTTACAAGAGTTAGTGAATATATTTAAAGCTCTTCAATTCACTTAAGTCGAGAAAGACGTGCTGCATATTCAATGAAATGCCACAGTTGTGACATGTTCCATATCCTCTGCTGTGTTAAGTCTCTTCATTTATTCTTTTACAGTCAGTCACAGAATTTATTCTGTTATGAATAAAATTATCTCTGATGTCCTTCAGAAAATAATGTAGGGCTTTTTGACTGAATGCGGGAAGTTCAAGGAAAATATTCCAGGTGTCCAGAACATGAAGAACAAGTCATTGAACCTCTTTCACTGAGCTGTCATCTCTTCCTCCAGCTTGTGTGCTGCACCCCGGGTTCCAGACAGGCTTCTGCCTTAGTGAATAATGATTAACAGCACCAAAGCATTTAGTGTGCTGAATGCCAGCCCTGTGCACTGGAGTGATGTAGGCTGCTGCTTAAAAAATAAAATAACACTTGTGTCCCAAATTTTCTTCTGGTACCACTGAAGCAAGTTGCCCAGTGAAACAGGGATGCATAATGATGAAGAAATCATCTGCTTGTTACCCTGCTGCACACAACAGTGAATATTTTGCATGAAACTAGTCACTTAGGTTGGCTAATTTCTTCTAAATCTTTTCAGGAGGCAGTCTGATCTTCCTGGCCATGGACAGGAACCATACATGTTACAGCTTTGCCCACTGTTGAACTCACTTTTACCTTCAGTTTGTTATTAGTGCTGGTACAAAATGAAGAACCTCAGGAACCAGAGACAGAGGAGTCATCTCAAGGCTGAGAGCAAACCCTTGGGAGGAGGAAGGAGTTGGAGCATGATAGCGAAAGGGAGGCTGCCAGCTCAGTGCATCACACTAATTACTGTTCAGTTCGTTAGGCAATGCACTTCAGGCAAGCAATTTGCCATGGGTTCATGTAAGCTGGTCTCTCTTGGAGACAAGACACCACACCATGTAAAGAAATACCTACTGGGGGAGGCTGGGGTGCAGGAAGCAACAGGCCAGGCTCCCTAGGGATGACAGCCCCTGAGCTGAGAGTGTGGTCACTTAAAATGTAGGTACTGTAAGAGGGAGGATTTTGGGTAGTTTTGCTTAAGTCAGCACCTCTGGCCCTGCAAACACAAGTGTGGGTGACTCAAGGCAAATATTAACTCCTGTCTCTGTAGGGGCAAGGGAAGTGATTTATTTCCTTGGGATTTTTTGTTTTGGTGGATGTTTTTGTCATTTGGATTTTATTTTTTTTATGAGCTTGATGATACCCAGGAGGGTAAAGAGACCCCCTGAACAAGCTCCTGCCTCCCCCTAGGCTGTCCCTACTAGGAATACACCGTATGAAACAGCACCTCAATGTATTTAAGCTTAGAAGAGCTTTATAATCAAGAAAAGCAATACCTCCAAGTACATTTACCCCGATACCTATAGACTTCCCTCTGCTTGCAGCTTCAGTTGAAGACTCTGACAGCTTCTGCCTCTGGGAGGCTGGTGAAATGGGAACCAAAGAGCCTGATTTTCAGTCCTGGGCTTCAGAAACACACACCTTTTTTTTTTTTTCTGCAGCCTGAAGGATCCCCTTTCCCAGAGAATCTCTGTTTTATACACTTGAAATCATGTGCTCCCCTACCTGAGGTCACGAATCCCGCAGCACTTCCAATCATTTAATATGCCTGTGTACTTTTGTCTTTTGTAAAAAAGAATAGAGCAAAAGTAACCAAAGGAAAAGTTTAGCATTGTATTAATTCGGAATATGGATACATAGATGTTCTCTGAACAGCAGAATAAAGATGAAGATATGGACTCATTTTTCTGTGCTTTGCAATGTAATTTTTTCTCTTTTGTCAGCAACATTGTTGATCCTGAAATTATAGTGTCTGAAGAGTTATTCAACAGGAGATGTTCAACATGAAAAAAATGTCTCAGAAAATAACTGCAATGAGAACATTTAAATAAACCCAGAGATTACAGAGGCAAAATACAAAAATTACTCCAAGAAGCTCATTTGGTTTCCTTCCACTACATTTGAGTGTTATCTGAGAGTGGGAGAAAGAAATCCCAGGTTGTCTAGGTATGATGTGAAAAAACCCAGGCATCTCTCTACCTACACCACATCTTATTAATTGCCCTCAGATTATAATGTGGGTCAGGCGTTCAGCTAAACTGCTAGTCTAAAGCTTTATCAGCTTGCCTGCGTCTCTTCTCCATGGAATAGCTTGGCTTTTGTAGAGAACTGGAGTGAAACTGCTCTTGTACAGTTCACAAAATGGTGGTGAGTTTTTTCTCCCCCCTTTTTCAGTTAGTCTCCGCATTTTTGAGGCCTGCCTGCTGAAGTAGGACATAATTCCCAGCTTCTCCCTATACCCCCAAATATTTACAGCAAACAGATTTGGTAAACCCTGGAGATTAAGCCAGTCTTGCCAATGCTTCTTCTCTCCTCCCAGCAAAGCCAAGCGACCAGCATCTCCACATACCCAGCATTTCAAAGGTACCAAATTTTCTGAAGAGGCCCTAAACCAAAGTCCCCAATTTGGCCTATTTCCACCCAGCAGCAGCTCTGCTCCTCACTGCCTCTCAGGGTTTTTTGAGACCACGGAATACCCTCCAGTGTGCCATGGGGGAAGAAAACAGATCACTGCTGATGGTGTGAATAATATTTTGTGATAAGCAAATCTTTTAGGTTTACTTCCAATTATTTATTTAAACACTATGCTTTTATCTTAAAAAGAATCAACTTTTTTTTTGCCTTTGAGGAGCAGAACCCTCCTGATATTCATTACTTGACTCAGCTGTTCACTCAGGTCTTTTCCTTTGATGAAAAACTTTGCTTTATAGACAGTATTTAGCATCTTGATTAGTATATAATGTGACCTACTATTGGAATAAATGGGGTTTGTAGCACTATCTGATGAGCAAAAGAGTTGACATAGTTGTACTAAGATGAAAAAAAGCAACAAACCCTTAAGAATCATTATCTAACACAACTACTTAAAAAAATGGAGGGGAAAAAAACCAACAGAAATAGGCATTTTCTCCTTCCCATCTTATTTAAAAAATGAAGGAGGATCATATCACAACATCACCTCCTCATGACCTGCTGGCTAGTGACTTGTTCTACTTCTTCTTGGGCTTGGAGTCTCAGATACTTAAGTCTTAGGAGAAAATAACAAGGTCAAATCAGAAAGGCATCTCTACAGCAAGAAAAGTCAAACTTACACCAAGAAGGACCAATCAATGTATTGTTTAATTATTGCTGTGGTGAGAATATCATTAGCAATAGCTACATCAATGCTATTAGTTTCAATGTTTTTATAAACAATAACCACACAGCACCTTAAGTTTGAGCATACAGAGAAAGCAGCACATGTTCACCACGCTGCTCAGTTCCAGCAGCAATGTGCTTGCTACTCCCCCCTAAACATAACCCCAGGGTCCAGGGAGCAGCAGCCACAACATCTCAGGCAGCCCCGCTGAGCAGGCAGAGGAAACACTGCTGTCTTGTTAACCAGGTTTTAGCAGGAAAACAGACTCACTGTAAACTGACTTTGGTGCAAGATCTCCCTAGGGTTGCTTTATGCCTGCAAGGAAACATTTAGGGGCATAGAAAAATATTTATCCATAAAGATCAAGAACTTTAAATACTCTTCCCAGCAAACACCATCTACCTCCACAGGCACAGCCCCCACCTCACTAAGCCACCCTAGCTACTAGGACATCCTCACGGAAGGGAGTAGTGAATATCTGGGATTACACATTAGCCAGAGCAGCCGCACCAAGGTCCCTGGTAATGGGAACAGTTATGAGACAGAAGGAAAGAGCAGTCAGTCACACTGTTAATGTGTAACGCTCATGCCACCTTTACCTTGCCTTCTGCTTGCCTGCTTTTGGGTGTCAGCATCTGCCAGAAAACCCAGAGAGAGAGCAGCCAAGGCAGTAAACCCTAAGCTAAACCCTAGACAGGGCTTATGTACCTTTTGGGTGAGCAGAGAACTGGGCAGATGGTGAGAGAGTGGTGGGCAGTGCCTGTGCATTCAAGGAGGACCCTTCCCCTGGGCTCCGGAGAGGCCTTCACAAGGGAAAATTGGTAAAGTTTTCTCTCAGAAAAGGTCCCTCAGATGGTCCAAATGGTGCTTCCTCCTTCTGGGGCTGTCATAGACCTCTGAGATCACTCTCTCCCTCTTCCCAGTGTTGGCAGACTCTTCTGCTCCCCATTCCCTCCCCAGATCACCTTTCCTAGTGTTGGGTTTCAAGGTGCAGAGCTGCAGGGAATAAGGTTTGTCCAGCCCTCCACCGGAGCAGCCCCCACAAGAGCTGCACTGTTCCACCAGGGACAGAGCTTGACTTTTCTTATCACTAGATTTGTATGCCATTTCCATGGAAATCAAAGAAACTGGGCAGTAAGCCCCCTCCCAAACTAACTTTGAACAACCCTTGCAGTATTCTCTGTTAGACTATCATTTTGGATGTGTCACAGTTTTCCCAGGGAAGTCCTTGAAGCACATGGCTCTGTTGACCTGCTTCAGCTGGGGTTTCGCTGCTGCACACCAGTGTGCTGAGCAGTGGATGTGCCTGGGAGGGTCAGCAGTTGCTGCTTCCACTGTCACTGAGGTTTTGCATAGGGAAGCTCAAGTAACATCATTACATATAGGCATGTTCAGCTGAAAAGTGATAAAAACGGATCAAAAATGAGCTAGGCAGCACTTTATTTCAGCTCCTAGATGTCCCAGAGTAGCCCTGTAGCCAACAAGTCCTATATCCATCAATGTACTGGAGATGATATTAGGTCAAATCCCCCTGGGCAATTTTCAGGAAGCCATCAAAACGGGTGATGCCACACCATCTTACCAGCCGCTCCTGCAATTTCTC
This sequence comes from Piaya cayana, assembly GCA_013389865.1. NCBI lineage: Eukaryota > Metazoa > Chordata > Aves > Cuculiformes > Coccyzidae > Piaya > Piaya cayana. The sequence goes on along the minus strand of WAAB01007606.1, from coordinate 134,635 downwards.
CTTTGACACCAGCCAGCACCACAACCCATGTCAGCAGCAGCCCCACCAACAGCCATCGTGATCCATATTGACAGTGATGCCTCAGCCAAGCTCCCATCCGCTCCTGCTGCACAGGGGTCCGGGTGTCTGGAGATGGACGAGTGATTGATGGGGCGCCCGCGATACGCCATGATGCGCTCCTTATCTGTGGTTTCCCAGTTGGTTCCCATGTCGCTCGCGGGGTTTACAGCATCAATGTCACTTTCTTTCCCTTGGATTTCTTTTTTTAAACCTGCTTTGGTTCTTTCACACCTATTCAGGCACTCCAGTGAATCTGTTTCATCTTCGGGATTAGTAAAATCAAGCAAACTCTTCTGGCAAGACCTATCTTTCCTGGCTGTCCATGAGAAACAGGTGAGTTTGAAGAGATGGGTACCTATTTTTCATCCACTGAGAGCTAAAAATAACTAAAGCTTCTTCCATTGAATTCTTAATCAAACATCACGAAGGCAAGAGCCATCCAAAAACTTGGGTGTACATAGAAAGACCAAGGTCAGCTATGGACAAAGACAAGTGGATAGATGGGCTTTGTTAAGAAAGAAGATTAGTCTTAGTGGGAACATTATGGGCATCACTGGGAGATCCCTCCCTCTTCTCCATCTTGGGTTGATCACTCCTCCTTGCCATGGATATGGACCTTCACTTGAAAACACTGGGAAAATTTCCCCTCTGTATGAACAGCACTGTCTTTACCAGGCAGGTGAGATCACCAGAACAAGCCAGCAGCACCTCCAGGGAGTCACTGGAGCACGTGCAAAGCTGCCAGTGTTATGAGACCTTCTTACTCCCCACCATCCCCCCAGCATAACACCCCATGGCCAAGGGTTGGTGTCTGAGAACAGATATTGTGACTTGAGGCTGCAGTGTCCCCATCAGCAATCCCAGCACTAGCCTCACTGGTTCCCAGTAGCACTTACTCCTGCTCGTCCCATCACAACCCCCAGGAAAAAAATTAAATAAAACAAGAAAATGAAGAATGGATGCCCACTTCCAGGTCAAACCTGGCCAAAAGGGGCAAGTCACATCTAGCTTTCCATAGGCTTCATCTTTCCCTTTCTCTCTTCCAGCCAGCCAAGACAGTTGAAAGTGAAGCCCTGTCCTGGAGAGCAGGCTTTACTGCTGCCAGATTGTGCTGTGTGCTCAAACCTGCAGGGACAACCCGTGGCCATCTGTTGATCCCAGGTGTGTACACGCTGCAGCTCGGCCAGAAGAGATAGTCTTCTCCTGGCTCCTCAAACACACCAGTCACCCGACTTGGCGTGCATAAGGGTTGTTAAAATGTTGTGTGGGTGTGCTCTCACCCCCCCTCTCCTATCTCCTCTATCATTGTTCACAGCAGTTTCAGATTCCCTGGGTACTGTGGTTGGAGGTGTAGGTGGTGAAAAGGTTGTCTTTTCTATTCATTGTAAAAAAACAGTTTAGAGCAAGAGACAACTCAGTCCAGGCTTCATGGGAACTGTTCCTGTTCTTCACCAAAATCTGACTTCTCCCAACTCAAGGCATCGAAAGAGCACCCTTCCTGAGCTCTTGTACTCTCCAGGGGAGAAGGTCCTTCTGGTCATTTTGAATTCCTTCATGTTTGTGAAAGGAGTGGGTTTGTGTGCATGGAAAAGTAGAAAAGTACTCCCTCAGCCAGGGAAAATTCAGGTTTATTTCACCCTACCTGATCAACCTTGAGCCTCTCAAACCCAGGCACCAAACCTTAGCAATTCGCTTTGATCAGCAAGAAGAGATCTGTCCCCAGATTTGGGGACCTCTTAGGAATGCTTGAACTTTACCCTCCAGGCTCCAAATCTGGTCTTAACTGGCACAGATGCCCAAAATCTCCAACTTGAAGCTCATCTCCTGAAAGGGGTTATCACTGGAGCCTGTGGTTGCACAACAGCAATCCATGTGTCTTCAGGCCTTCTTGGCCATACACAAGGCTTTCCCTCCATGCACCATCGGAACAGCCTCTGGACAGGCCAAAGCAGCATAGGATGGCTCAGAAACACCTGCAGGAGTACAAGCCCATCCCACATGTTGCGCCAGTGCCATGCCTCAACTGCTTCAACCCAGCCTGCAGACGCTGCTTCCTGGGAAGCACCAGGAATGTGCATATGAAAGGCAGGGAGTGAGTTACTAACAGGGCCAAGGTAGCCTGAACTTGATCAAAATCAGGCACAGCAGTAGCCAAAGGATTTCACCTCACCCACTAGCAATGATCAGGAGGAGGGTAGGCAGCTCTGCCACACCCTGGCACTGGGAGAGCCTTCTGATGAGTTGGCTAAACCTTGAAATGGAAAAACACCCTTTTCCCTCCTTTAGGGCACACGGAAACTGGTAACCAGGGGCACAAAGAGGTACCAGTGGACACTGCACAAGAGAAGCTGAGGCTGTGTTGGTTGATAGATACTTGGAAATAACCACCCTGTAACAACATGGAGTCCATCCCAGTGTCTTGAAACTGGAGTCTAGATTGTCCACCTTGCACAGCCACCTCTCTGCAAGACTTTCTGCAGAGTATTTTAGGAGAAGGATTTTCTACTCTTTCCTCTTCAAGATAGGCAGTGCTGGGATAGAGTGCTGGGAGAGACAGCAAAGGGGATGCAGTGGGAAGCAGACACCTGCTGACCCATAGAGCTACCTAAAGAGGAGGAGATGGTGAAGGCACCAGACCACAGGGGAGGGCTGAGCAGCAGCTTTTCCCTACCTCAGTGTCATTTATTCTCTCTGGGTCTGGAAGGAATCTAGTAGTTCTTCCCAATGTTTCCTCACATTTTTAGAGTCCAGCCTGCTCTTAAAAAAATGTTACAATTATTAGGGCTGTTTAAGGAAGAGAGAACAAACCTACATAGAAAAGGTGTCCTGACCTCTGTTTGTCCACCTTTTTTTTCCTGAAGTAATATTTCCTGATGATCCTACATATATCCAAAAAGCCTCCCCTACCGGTGAAAATATATCCTCTAATAAAACTTCTCAGCCTGGGCTTGCTCACCAATTAAGACCTAATTTCAACAAATGAGCTTAACAAGGCCACTAGGGTTTGATGTGGAAATCTGCATCATCCACTTTATTCTCCTTCCCAGGGCTGGATACTTTGGCTTTCAGTTCTTCTAGGGGATGGTGGGACACATGCATCACAGGCCAGAAACCTCTCAAAAAAAAAAAGGTTTTGCTTTCAGTAATGAACATAAAATGAATTTATTAATAAAATAGTGACTGTGTGTTTTATGTACACTCCGAGAAGCATCTTGTTCCTGTCCCAGGGGACATCTGTAGGGCCCAGACCTCTGCAGTCCACCAGACGAGGCTTTGCCTTTGGAGCATCATCAGTACATCAGGGTCCGTGTCACCCAGCACCAGTCTAGGATCGTATCTTGCAGAGGTTTGCAGTCTGTGATTGGACAGAGGGAGAAACTCAGGCTCGAATCAGCATCCTGAAGGTACCGTTTGCTGTTCCTACAGCTATGGACCAACCTTCTCTCCACATCTCCAGTGTCATCTCCTCATCCAGCTGCTTCCAGCCTTATTCTCCCTCCCTTGCATCCCAGTTTTCTCCCCTTTGACCCTCCCTCACCTGCCCCCAAATCCAGCTGTTGAATTCACCTTTCTTCCACATTTATCCTCTTGCTGTGCTCTGGGGATGAAGGGGCAGAAGGAGTTGCAGCTGGAGAGGTGGTGGAACCAACTCCTGCAGCCCAGGGCACAGCAGGCTCCGCCACAAGGAGCTCCACAGTTCTACCAGCACCGGCAGCCTCACCTCTCACACGGGTTGGTAACGGAAATTATAGAAGTGCAAGCTCAGATCCCTCTGCACAGCTTTACCTGGGGATGTGGTGAGACACATCCCAGACATCCAAACTGAATTTCTTGCTGTGAAAGCTGAAGACTTTGCAGCTATGTAAATACCGAGCTAAGTATTTATATTGTATTTTTATGTGGGTAATTGGATATTTTTCTCCTAATTTCACTTATTTGTTCAGTAATCCGGGCACCTTTTTATCCAAACAAACAAACAATGAAAACAAAAAAAAAGGCAGCTTGCCAAAGTTATTAATTGCTCAGAACAAGAACTTTATTGATTAGTATAAGGATCAATCACTTTATCTGTGGGCAGCTCTGTTAGAGCTGCCTGTGACCTGGGTAGTTAGCTAAGAGTTATCTGTCCTAGGCCCTGGGGAGTTTCACAGAGGAGTCCAAGGTCTCTGTAGTGCTTTTAAAAATACAGCAGGTGGTGGAGGTAATTCAGATGAGGTGAGAAGGAGAAACATCCCTGTGACCTTCCCTCTAGCCCCAGCAGTGATGTCTCTTCAAGAAAACTTTGTGCTTCTTCCTAGATAGACAGGGTGGAGGGAGCTTTCCTGAAGAGGTCAGATGGGTACCTCGAGGGTTACACTGTTTGCAGACCCCTGGGGTTAAAATAAAGCAGCATAACCTTCTGCTGTATGGCACCTGACTCCCAGAGAGCTGCTCTGACTTCACCTGGGGCCAGGTGGTGTGAATGGCACCTTAGGGTGGGCAGCAGCTGCGGGGCTCAGCTTGCAGTCAAGTTGTGCTTGTGGGGTTCACCCAAGCCACTGCCTTTGGAACGAAGGCGGACTACCAGGCTTGATCTCCCAGAAAGCCCTTCTGACCATCTATAACCTCTTCATATTTCTGTCAGTTTTCACTGGGGGGTGCGTACCTTTTTCAGGAGCCTCTTGCAACTGGGTACTTCTTTTCATCCTCAGCTTCAGGACAGTTGCAGAGAGCCACTCTTTGCCCCACCTCCCCACCCCCAACTCTGCATTTTCTTTGCCTCCCTCTTAAGAAAACAAATCTCCAATAGAATTATTGTTTTTTTAAAAAAAAAAAGAAAAAAAGAAAAAAAAAAGAAGAAAACTAAAAAGGGGCAGGGAGGTGGGGGGGGAATCTGCAGCTGGGGCTGTCTCTGACAACCCAGCTCTAATCTCTCACAAACCCCTACTATCAAAGCTTGGATCAGCATATCTAATGTAAACGAGCTTTCACACATAAATAACGTGCCACATCTGGCTATTGGGGTTTTATAGCGTCTTAGCTACCGAGCGATTTATAGAGGGCGAGCTTGTTAAAGAGCAGCCCCGGCTCGGCCAGGGGAGGCTGCGGGCTGCCCCGAGGCGGAGCGGGGCGGGAGGTGTGAAGAAGCGAAGCGGGAGCGGTGGGCGAGGAGCGCCGGGGGTGGGGGGGACCCGGAGTCCCCGCGCCGGCAGAAAGCGGCTTCTCCGCGTCTTTGGGGAAAGGGGGGGCCGGGGGGAGGGCTCTGCCCCCCGGGGGAAGAGGGGGCCGGCTCAGCGGCAGGGCCGACAGAGGCTTAAAAGAGCCATCCAGGAACCGGCGTGTTTGCGCTTATAACCAATTTATTACCGCCGAACATATGGCCGGTATTTCGCCTGGCGTCACCCGCCGGGGAGGAAAGCAAACAGAGTGCGCGATGTAAAGCTCGGAGGAAGGAGCGGCCGCCCCTGCACTCGGCGGAGACAATGCGAGAGGCGCGGAGCCGCCGCGCTCAGCCCCCCCCCGCCTAGGGACCCCCGGCCCAGGTGAGCGACGGGAGGGAGGGGAAAGGTGGGGGAGGCCCGGAGGAAAGCGGAGGCCGGGGAGCAGCAGGTGGGAAGGGGCTTGAGGAGGGGGTTCCGCGGGGGATGCGGGTCGGGCGGCAGCGCAGGTAGAAGTTGATGCTGAGCGGGGAAGGGGGGGGTTGCGTCTCCCTACCCCGACGGCGGGGTCCGGCCCTCACGCCCTCCCCCCGGTACGGTGAGCGCCCCGCCGCTCCCCGTGCGCTGTGGGGCCGCGGAGGGTGGGGAAGCGACAGCCCAGCCGGGGCGCTCCGCCCGCCTGGCCCGGGGAGGGGGGAGCCGGGGACGCTCCCCCCGCTACCCCGGCGGCGGGGGCACTTCTCGGCTGCGACGGCAGAGTCCGCCAGAGGACCGGGAATGGCCCTGGCCCCTGCCCTCCGCGCCGCTCCCTCCTCCCTGACCGCTCCCCTTCGTTTCCACGGCGCTGCCCACGCCGCGCCTGGGCGCTCCTGCTCGGACCCGAGCGCTTGGGTCGGCTCCCCCCTCCTTCCCCATCCTTCTCCCAAAAGGAGTCTGATCCTTCCCTGCGCAGCGCCTTCGGGCACCGGAGTCCTCCTCGTGGGTCCCTGCCACCCCAACTCGCGACATGTACCCACCGGCTACCTGCGCGGGTACCCAGGTCCCCACTAAGCCCTCCGCGTCGTGCGCGCGTGTGCGAGAAGGACATTCAGATAAGAAAGTGCCCTCGGCCCCTAAATCCCCCGCATTCCCATCGCCTTCGGCAGAACCGGTCGGGTTTTCCTTCCCGAGGAGAAACATTTCGGACAAAGATTAATCTCATTGGGGCACGTTTAATCATTAGAGAGACGGGAACGAATGCAGCCGGGGGGCTTCGCTGGGGTAGGGGAGAAACGCCTGCCCGGCAAATAAAACAGTTCATAATAGACTAGAAGGAGAAGAGAGGCCCCGGGCTGGGCTTACAGCTTTCACCGGAGGGAGAGGAATTAAATAAACAAATATCTGGGTCGGGCGGCTGCGGGATGTGGGGGGCTGCGGGCTTTGTGCTCGCGCGCACGGCCTTAACAAACTGCCTTCACCACTACTGGCAATATTTTCAAAGATCTCATTAAAGTGCATTTATCAAAGCCCTAACATGTGCCCTCCGGCTCTGACATAACCCAGTTAGCCCCCAAGGGAGGAGGAGAGGGTAGGGGGAAAAATGCCAATTTCTATTACAATTCGCCACCTCGGGAGGTTGGTTGGAGGGCAGGCGAGATCTAGATCTACAAATTTATAAGTAATATCGGTGAATTGGAAGGATTTCTCCGTCTTTGAAGCTTCGGGGGGAAGGAGATAGAGTAATCGTGAGAATAGGAAAGCTCATTTAGATTCCTATGTCCTGGAGAAGATTTAATTGTCTGCGAGAGAAAGGCAGGCCGGCGCCGGGATTTTGGGAGGTGGCAGGGGCTTTCTCTTGAGCCCGATAGGGAACTCTGCCTTTCTGTGTGTGGGAGAATCTTCCCCCTATTTTTTCCTTTTTCTTCCCCCACTAAAAACATCCTTAATGCCTTTGTTAATGCCATTTTTCCAGCCGTGAACAGAGACGGGAATTTCACCCCGCAGAAACTCCGAGCTCCTTACAATTAAGTTCTTGAGAGCGATGGAGGATTCAGAGGGCTCTGGTTCCCCCTATTTTCAGGACATACGATTTTTTTCCACTGCCACGGCCGGGATGCCGGTGTGCAAGGTAACTCGGTGGCATTTTCCCTGTCCTCAATCCCTTTCCCACGGCCTGGAGCGGCCGCGTCCCTCCGAGCCGGAGCCGCCGCCGAGCCCACAGCATCAGTGCCAACTGCCGCTTTAGAGCTGAAAAACGCAGTTTAAACACTCCGTGCGGGGCTCTGGAGGGTATATTTAGAAGAGATAGTTTTATTTTTTATTTGGGAAGGGAGGGGATCTGATTTGGGCTTTTATCTCCAACAAAAGAAGTCTTTTTCTTTTTAATAACGCAGCCATCCTCTCCCCGCCACACTTTAAAACAAAGAAGATGTTGCTTCCAGGGGATGCTCCAGAGGCGAAGCTCCTAATAACAATCATCAGGAGCGATATGGGCTGCGCTTCCCTTTCCCTGTTTATTTCAAGTGTAGTTCATTCTAAGAGATAAAATAAACCTGTCCCTCTAACAAAGGCTTTGTGTGGGCTTCGCTAATCCGCACCGAGCGGCAAGATGCAGTCCTTTTTTTGTTTGTTTATTTGTGGTCTGGAGTGAAGGAAAACAATAGCTCGCACCTTTGGTCTAATCAAACAATAAACTAATCCACTTGACGGCTGTTATCGGAGATGGGATGCGGGGATGGGTTAGAGGTCAGAGCGAGCGAACCGCACAGGGAGGAGAGGAATAGCTGAAGACTCCTGCCAAACAGCCTTTCATTCATTTCTAGATCTATATGTATATGATATCGCTCGGCAGAGAAGGGAATGAAGTCAGAGGTGTCGGTGGCTGGAAACAGAGGGAGAGACCCGGCACTTTGCGGGGAGCGGGAGCCCCAGGGCCGCCGGCCAGAGGAGGGATGCGATGAAACAAGAGAAGGCACCTCTGTGCTTAAAAACACAAGCCGTGGGCCGCCTGTAGCGTGACAAAAGCCCACGGGCTGTTGCCCGGGTGGCTCACGCGTGACTGGGGAGTGCGGGTGTCCTGCCTGCCTGGGCACCGCAGGCGCGGAGAGCCGCTTAGAAGAGCTCTTTCCCTCTGTTATACCCACAGAGCGTCTCTTTACAACTTGTTTGTTGTTTGTTTATTTTTTAAATGTCGCTAAAATCGACACCCTCTGCCGTGGAGGGGGAGGTGGCGCTCCCCACGCTGCTGAAAGAGGGCGACGCACATGCAGGGGAGAGGGAGCACAGGCGAATAGCGGGTGTTTGAGCTACCTGTGAAAGTAAACAGGTAAACACTCCCCCGCTAGCAGAGGCACTTGTCCTGAAGTGCAGCCACTCAGCCTGTGTACACGCTCCGCGCCGCCGGCCTCCTGTGGGCTTGTGCAAATAACCCCGCGGGGACGAGCCCCGCCGGGGGGGGCTGCGAGGGCCCCTCAGCCTCGAGCAACCCCCACCCTCCGCCGTGCCCCCCCCCCTCGCCCTTAGGGAGCATCCTTAGCGCTGGAGCATCCCCTGAGCCCGCCGGTCCCACGCGTGGGAAGGGCCGCGCCGCCCGCCGTCTCCCAGCCGGGATGCTGGGAAGGGAACGCAGAGGAGGAAAGGCACCAAGGGACGTGGGAACATCCTCCCCACGCGGCTCCGGCGCTGTCGCCACGGGGCTGCCGTCGGGTTTCCCCCCCCGGGCAGCGCGGCTCCGGGCACAGGTGTCGTGGGGGCAGCGTTCCGGCTTGGCGACCCCTCCTGACGTCAAAGGGCCCGAGTGGCTCTTACGTCACACCCTCCCCCCACCCGTGACGTCATCCTGCCCCAGATCGCTCGCTGGATGCCGAGGGACGGCGGCCCCGGCCCGCGGCGTTACCCGCGCGTGGTACCCGCCAGCCCCGGGGATGCGCTTCGTGTGCCCGCACAGGGACCCATTGTTCCCCGCGGGCAAAGGGGCCGCCGGCTGCCCCCTGGGAAAACCTTTCCCTGTCGGGCAGGGCAGGGTCCCGGCCCAATTCCACCCCCGGCGCGGGCGGGGCCGGGACGCTCCAGCCCCCCCGAGCCCCGTGAGCATCCCCCGCTGCCGCCGCCGTCGGGCCCCACGTCGCGAGGGGTTTTGCAGGGCACTCGGTCCGTGTTGTGGCATTTGAGCGTCTGTTTGGGATCGTTTAGGCGGGTTTGATTACGTTTATTGTTGTTTAAAGGCTTGTTCTTCATACTGGCCCGAGGAGCGGAGGTGCCTAAAAGAAACAGGCCGCCGCCCCCGGCAGGGATGCTCTGCCCGTCCCTCCCCGGCTTAGCTGCTTTAATTTGGGACCTTGTATCGTCGTCCCGCCGCTGTCGCGATTGTCGCTGTTATTACGGCTATTTTTCCCCCTCGCTTGCCGCGACGGGAAGGAATTAAACCCCCATCCTGCCCCGTCCCAGGGAAACGTCGCAGCCTCCCCCCGCTCCGTGTGGGTCGAACCGAGGTGGGGAATAAATCAACCGATAAAGCTGAGATCTGCTAGAAATTAAAACTGTATGTCTGGTGCGTGTCCCAAGCCCCTCCCCGCGGGGAAAGGGGAGCTCCTACCCGGAGGGCTTCCCTCGATATCGGGGAAGGACTCCGAAATGGATGAAGAGATAGCCATTGAGTGCGGTTGAATACCATGACAACTAGGAACAACCTCAGATTTATTCCCAACAGTTAGGACACATTGAAAGGGGGCGTCAATCACGTATTATTTCGCCACTGAAATAAATGCAAAAACTGCGCCGAGACAAAGGGTTCCAACAGAAGCCGGACATTTGTCTACATTGCGGACATTGTTTCCAGCTTAGCCATAGGGTTGTATTTGTGTTTGCGCGGGTCCGACCACCCAGGATGTGCTCAGGGGCTCGCTTAAAAAAAAAAAAGGGGGGGGGGCAAAAAAAAAAATCCCTGGGCATTGTCAGCCACATCACATACTTTATGGGAGGCAGGCTGGGGGCTGGGGGAAAAAAGAAGGGGGGAGCGGGAAGGGAGAGGAGGGGAAGGTGCGAATACATTGATCGGCGAACAGGAGGATGTCTGAGGGACCGTCTCCCTCCTCTTCCCACCACCAGCAGCCCCATTCCTGCTCTTTCCTCCTGGAAGGAAAACTCGGTTAACTTTTCTTTCCAAGAAATAAAGGTGGTGATGAGAAACCCATTCCTAGTTTGTAGCCCCCCTCTCGTCGCCCCGCACACCATCATCCCCAGGCACAAGCCCGTCCCGGGCCGAGGTCCAGGTTTGTAGCGGCTCGGGGAAGGGGAAAAGGGAAAGGAAAGAGAAGGGAAAGGGAAGGGAAAGGGAAGAAGGTCCGGCCCGTGGCTTGTGAGGATGCGCACAGCCAAGAGTCCTTGGCTGCTGCAGGAAAGGGGAAGACGGAGGAAAATTGACATAAAAGTTGGTGGCAGCGAGCTAGAGAGGGAAGAAGTTGCGGAGAGGGGCGCTCTGCAGCCCCTCGCAGGGCAGGGGGAGGAAGAGAAGCCGCGCAGCTCCGCGAGGAACCGCGGCCGGGGATGTCGCAGGGCTCCGCGACCGCTGGCGCTGCATGTGTGACACCTGGGGACCCGCCCGTCCAAAACACCCTTGTTGGAAAACAACTCTTTTTTTTTTTTTTTTTTAAATCCCACTCATTCCCCAGGTCCTGAACAAAAATAAAGAAAGAAAAAAAGAAAGAAAAGAAATTAATTAATTAAGTCATATTTGAAAGTCCACTGGGCTCCAATCCATTAAATTAACCAAACGGTCTGGATTTTATTCCCCTGGAAGAAGGAGGCAAAATCAATGAGACCTCTTCAAATAACTCCCCCCCCCCCCTTCCAAATAATCACGTCCCGGATCTCCCCGGGTCGTGACTGATGATCGCATTTTGCCAGTTCGGTTAATTTCGGAGCAAACTAGAATCAATTACTTGCTGTTTAATTTCCAGCGTTCATCCCTAAGCCTCAACCAAAATATTGACCTAGGCGGTTTAGATAAGTTGGTCTCTTGCCATCTGAGCCGCCTCTCGTTTCGGTCCCGCGCGGGGCTTTGAGCCCGTCCCGGCGCAAAAAAAAAAAACCTAAAACCCTCTGCCCCCGGGTTTGCGTGTGCGCGCAGTCTGCGCGGGAGGGATGGGAAACCGCGCAAGCAGCCTCCTTCGCTCTTTATCATGCCTTCCCCCCCCCCCCAGGTGTTTTTTTCTCCCCTCCTTGCTTTTCAAGGCAATTGGTGGAAAACACACTTTGGAGTGTGCGGAATACCGGGCTGGTGTGAGGCTCTTTGTATGTAAATACCGTGTTAAAAAAAAAAAAAAAAGAAAAAAAAAAGAAAAATCACACCCTCCCTCTCTCGCTGACACACACACGCACCCGCGGAAGGGCCCTCCCCACGCTGGTAATTAACTGACACGTTATACCACTCATCACCAATGGTGGAAGCTCGGAGCTCGCCCAAAACCCGCAATTTCACATCTGCAAACACTGTCTTCATCCACTTGACTTCCAAGACCCGCCCACACGTGGCCAACCTTTCCCGGGTTTAATGTATTTTTTTTTTCTCCCTCCTCTCGGCAGGTTCATGTGTGGGGACCAGCCTTATATGGACTGTTCGCTCCAGCAATGGCTCGGTTTTTCCAAGCGGCAGGCGCGGGTTCGGGGTGCTTAAGCAAGATCCAGAAGTGATCTTTTTTTTTNTGTTTTTTTTTTTTTTTCTTTTTCTTTTTTTTTTTTTTTTTTTTTTTTGGCGTCTCTTTCCCCTTTTCCCCTGGAGTTACAAACTATTTCCGAAGCCAGCTGCTGCCCCTGCTCTCTGAATTCAGCCCCCCCCCCCCCCGCCTCCCCCGTGGCAGAACAAGCCCATAGAAACCACCACCGCAGAGATCCACCGCTGCGGCCGGGGCTCCGCTTCTTCTTTTGCACAAACCCCTTCGGTTATTTTTCTATAAGTCTATATTATTCTTTTTTTTTTTTTTTCTCCTCCACTCGTGCCGCCGCCTCCTCCCCCGGCTGCGCGCGTGGTGCTGCTGTCGCCGTCCCGCGGGTGACACGGCGGCATCGGCGAAGCTGCTTCCTCCAACTTTCCTGCCTAAAACCCGGGCGGACCATGTCTCTGACCAACACAAAGACGGGCTTTTCGGTGAAGGACATTTTGGACCTCCCCGACACCAACGATGAGGACGGCTCCGCCGCGGAGGGGGGCGAGGAGGAGAGCGAGGCGCCCGAGCCCCCCAAGAAAGCGGGAGTTTTGGGACAAACCCCCTTGGACGCTGTTCAGACGCTGCCTTTGAAGAACCCTTTCTATGATAATAGCGATAATCCCTACACGCGCTGGCTGGCGAGCGCCGAGGGCATCCAATACTCCCGTGAGTACCGCTCCGCGCCCGCGGGGGCTTCCGCGACGGCGGGGCCGGGAGGGGAGGGATGCGGGAGGCTTGACCCGCGCCTGCATCCCTCTGCGCGGCTGGGGGGAGACGGGCTGCCCCGAGCGGGAGGGATGCGGGAGGGATGCGGGGGTGGGGGGGGGAACGCGTAGCACGGAGCCTGCCCCCCCCCACCTCTTTCCCCCCCTGACGGGCCCGACTCTCCGCAGTGCACGGTCTGGCGGCCGGTGGCGGCGGCCAGGACCCCTCGGCCAAGTCGCCGGAGCCGTCGGCCGACGAGTCACCCGACAACGAGAAGGAAGCGGCGGGCGGCGGGGACGCGGGGAAGAAGAGGAAGAGGAGGGTGCTCTTCTCCAAGGCGCAGACCTACGAGCTGGAGCGGCGGTTCCGGCAGCAGCGGTACCTGTCGGCGCCCGAGCGGGAGCACCTGGCCAGCCTGATCCGCCTCACCCCCACCCAGGTGAAGATCTGGTTCCAGAACCACCGCTACAAGATGAAACGAGCCCGAGCCGAGAAAGGTATGGAAGTGACTCCTCTTCCCTCCCCGCGGCGGGTGGCCGTGCCGGTCTTAGTCAGGGACGGCAAACCCNAAAAAAAAAAAAAATCAAAACTGCGGGGGAAGGAATGGAGAGGGAAACGCTATTATTATTATTATTATTGCTATTATTATTATTATTATTATGGGGGTTTTCCCTCTCCCGTTTCTTTTCCCCTCCATTTTTCTGGGGAACTTGATTTCATTTCGGGGGGAGGCGGGGGGAAGGGAGGGGAGATGTTTTTGTGCGTCATTGTTTACAGAAATTTTTGCGCCATTCAGAGTGGTCCTGTCTACCTACAANGAACCACCGCTACAAGATGAAACGAGCCCGAGCCGAGAAAGGTATGGAAGTGACTCCTCTTCCCTCCCCGCGGCGGGTGGCCGTGCCGGTCTTAGTCAGGGACGGCAAACCCTGCCACACGCTCAAAGCTCAGGACTTGGCAGCCGCGACTTTCCAGACGGGAATCCCCTTCTCCGCCTATAGCGCCCAGTCTCTACAGCATATGCAATACAACGCCCAGTACAGCGCTGCCAGCAACCCCCAGTACCCCACAGCACACCATTTGGTACAAGCTCAGCAATGGACTTGGTGAAGGCTGGAGGGGAGCGCGCACACGCGCACACGCTGCCCACACGCGCTCNCCCCCCCCCGCTGCTCCTGTGGTTTTGTGAGGAACCTGCTTGCGCCCGGAGCGCGACCGCGGTTACTCTGCGCAGGGAACCGCAACCCGCGGATCTCGAGAGCTCCGTTCCTGAGGTTATTGCCGGCCGCCTGTAACCTCCGGCAGCTACTAGCGGCCGTGTTTTGATATTTCGTTGTGATCGTAGAAGCCAGGGGGTTCGTTTTGGTTTATCTTATTTGGGGTTTGCGCACGGTTGGTCCTTGAGTAACCACGAGCAGAGGGAAAAGAAACGCAGATTGTACCCTCTCTGCTCACCACTGCAGGATTTCTTGCGTACAAACTCAGATTTCATATATATATATTGATAGCAATTTTAGTTTTTTTAAAAAGCTGTGTTTCGAGAAAAAAAAAGTAAGAGAAGAAACGATAACAAGGACGAACTGGTTTTGTTCGATTTCTCGGTGCTACCGGCGCATCCCCAGGCGGCGAGGGGCTCCCCGGCCGGGCTCAGCCCGGTGTGGGGCCAGCGAAGCCCCTTCCCGGGGGGAGATACGGCCGAGCAGGGCACCCTGACACCCAGAACTTGTTTGTTTGG
>WAAB01007606.1:81417-119843 GCA_013389865.1 Piaya cayana | reverse complement strand
TTTTCAGAGCAGTCCCTTTCAGCCCAGCTCCTCCGCAACACCCGGACCTAGCGAAAGACGCGGGGTGGGGAGAATTATTTTATGGATGTGATGGTGTGATGGTGCTTTTATACAACCCAGTGACCCCCCCCACCGTGTAGCTGGGGTGTTCTGGGTGCGGAGTTTTGGATACCAGCATCCTCACGCTGCTCCCCTGCCCCGGCTGGAGGCCGCTAGCACGGGGGGGGAGAGAAGAAACTTCAGGTTCAGCCCTCGGGGATGCGCCGGCAGGTCGGGGGAAAGGGTTAACCTTCCACCCACCCGTCCAAAAAAAAAAAAAAAAGCCGAAGGAGGAGGGATAAGGGAGAAGAGAGAGACAACGCGGTGCTGGGCAGGCTCAGCCGGACTGAAACGGGGCCCGAGCCCGGCCAGGGGGAAGTTCGGGCTGGCTCGGGTTTGAGCAGAGCTGGGGCAGCTCTGTGCTCCCTCTCCCACCCCTGAGGTTTTTAGGCTGCTACTGATGCTTAAAACACCCAACAAAGCCAAACAAGCAGAAGAAACAACAACAACCGGGGGCTTATCCGGCAGCGCCCGCCCCACCCCGCCGAGGCTGAGCCCGTTCAGTTCAGCGCCCAAAGCGAAGAGATGAACCGCAGCATCCCGGCCCCGGAGCCCCGGGCGCAGCCTCCGCGCTCACTCGGGCTGGTTTAGTTTTGTTGTTTTGCTTTTTGTGTCTTTTTTTTTTAATCCTCCCCACTTTTTTCTTGCTCCTGCTTCCCCTGGATGGCCGGGATAAAGGACACTGGCGAGCCACCCGCGGCCGGCGAGCTGCTGGGCTCCGCGGGGGGACGGGGCCGGGAACCTCCTGCCTGCGCACCGGCGGAGCAGCCCCGGCCGATCCACCGGGAAAAGCTGCCCGGGCAAGTGGGAGAACCTGCTTCCCAGCACGGGGAGGCTCTGCCGGGGCTCCCCAGCTGCGGGGGTACGCGGACATGTGCGGGTTTTCCCCTCTCCAGCCCCAGTGTGAGAGCCAGGAGCGGGAGTGGAGGAAAATTGCCACTTTTTTTTTTTTTTCTCTCTCTTTCCCCCCAGGCTCTGCTAAGTCTATAAAACCAGTTGTGTGGCCCTAACCTCCGTGGCCTTATATCTCCCATGCTGCCAGGCCAGCTCCGGGCAGTCTATCTTTGCACAATATACAGTAGACTTCACAAAACAGCACAATGGGGGAGGCAGGGAGGTGAGCATGTTAGAGGCGTGCATATTAAAGAGACGGAGGAAAAGGCAGCCGGGGCTGGGCCGGACCGGAGAGGAGAAAAAAAGGAGAGACAGTTTGGGGAAGGGAGGGGGGGCCTCCCTGTGCCTCCCCCCACCCCCTTTCCTTCTTTTTAGGGCCATTCAATTCATTTATGGGAGGCAGTCCATCTCGGAGTCAGGGAGCAGTGTCCTTTGCGTTTTGTTAGGGCTGTCACTCGTGCTCATTGTTAGGCATGTTCTACATGTTGTATCCCATATGGCCAGCTGGGCCGGGGGACCCCTCACAAAACCCAAATTGTGCCCAGCTTTCAAAACCAGCATTGTTGTCTGTGAAAGGAAGACGAATTAAAAATTCGTGCTATATNAAAAAAAAAAAAAAAAAAAAAAAAAAAAAAAAAAAAAAAAAAAAAAAAAAAAAGAAGGGGGGAGCAAGGAAAAAGAATCCCTCTCTCTTTCTCTCCCTCTCTCTTTGAAGACTAACAGAGGCCTCCTCTTCTCTTGGATCCCGCTGCCTAGTTTCTCTCTCATTTCACAGGAAATTAGACTTTCACCCCCCCCCACTTAAAAAAAAAAAAGACCCAGGAGCATCTCCCCCGTAAAAGCCAAGGCGATGCCCGCTCCTGTGGCCCCAGGAGCCTGGTAGCGGAGCTCCGCTGTCCGCGCAGCCTCCGCAGTGCGCGGAGGCAGCAGAACAAGGCTGCATTCAGCCAGTAATGTTATGCAGGCGGCCTCCCTGCGCGGCCCGGCCGTACCGCGCGGCGGGCTGGCACGTCCCGTTTCTCCCCCGGAGAAACGGCTCTTTCTTGTCGTGGCTTCTCGTTGTGCAAGGGAGGTGGAGAGAAAGGGAAGCAAAAAAAAAAAATTAAAAAAAAGAAAGAAACGGGGAAAAAAAACCACCCCAACAACAATAACATATAAATAACGATAAAGGAAGAAAAAGGAAAAAGAAGAATAAAAGGAATAACGAAAAAGAAAACAGAAAAAAGAAATAACGAAAAAGAAAACAGAAAAAAAGAAATAGCGATAAAGAAAGAAAAACTGAATAACGAAAAGCAAGAAGAGAAAAAGGCAGGGAGGGAGGTAAAGAAAAAGAGAAAGAAAAAAAGGGGGAAAAAAAAGAGGGAGAACTCGCAACTCAGCCATCATTGGTGTTTTCAGCCCTCCAGGCAAGAGGGGCTGCGCGGGAGCGTTGCTGTGCCCTGCACTTGTTCTGGTGTTGGAGTGGGCCCGCAGCGCAGGTGAGGCTTCACCTGGGGGGCCTCGCAGGTCCTCTCCCTTCCCAGACACCCCTCCCGCCTGCAGTTTTGGCAGCAGCCCCCCGGTTTGCCCCGCTGCCCGTGCTCCCCAACCCTCCCGTCGGGTCTGGACTGCGACACGCTCCGCGGATCGCGATTTGGGGCGCAACTTGGGGCGAGTGAGGAGCCGAGCCCGACCTTCACCCCCTCTTCTTCCCCCTTCTGAGGCTACTCTCCCTTCCGTCCTTTCCTTTCCCCCTTTCACCCCTCTTTTCTCCTTCCTCCACCCTCTTGTAGGGAAGAAACTCTTTAGGCGCCTCAGATAACCTGATAATGAGCTGGAAGCCCCGTTAAGCCCTGGAAATAACTTACTTTCGTCACCTATTGACTGTTTGGCTTAGTTTGGAACCGGTGTGGATTTTTCGGGTCTTTTCAAGAGAGCCGGTCAATGAAAAGCTAATCCAATATTTACAAAGTATAAGGGCAGTTCTCGGCGGTGTTTATTAAGGGGCCGGTGGGGAAAGGCTGCGGGGGAACCCGTTGGGGAGCTCCCGGCTGGAGCAGGGCAATATTTCAGGAAATGTTGCACTTGTGGCTTCCGAAACAAGATGCTCCCGGCATCGCCTCCCGTTATCCCCGCATCTGCAAATAAACCCCCGCAATCCCCACTCCTCCCAGCCAAGCGGCCCGCCGCTATCTCTCCTCGAAAAGGAAACAGTTTAAGGGTTTATTGCTTTCTGCAGCGGGAGGGATTGATTTGATGTAATCCCCCCTACACCCTCGACACCGCCGCTGGCCGCGGAGCG
The DNA here is from genome assembly GCA_013389865.1 of Piaya cayana. Classification (NCBI taxonomy): domain Eukaryota; kingdom Metazoa; phylum Chordata; class Aves; order Cuculiformes; family Coccyzidae; genus Piaya; species Piaya cayana. Next base: position 116,569 of record WAAB01007606.1, on the reverse strand, counting down.
GGGCTGTCTGGCCGCGGGGAGGCAGCAGAGCCCCGCGCAGCCCGGCGGAGGGTGGGGCGGAGGCTCCCTGCCCCTCTGCGCTCCCCCGGTGCCGGGGAGGGGGGGACCCGGGGGACCCGAGGCGGTGGGTACCGGCCCCCGACACCCTCTCTCCCTCCCGTCTCCGCCGGGGTGCGGCCGCACGGCGGCGCTGCTGGATAAGGGACGCTCCGTCGGGGCCGCCTCCCCCCAACCCCCCGTGTTCCCGTTCCCGGGGGGTCCCGGCCAGGAGCCTGCTCACAGCGTCACACCGGGGAAAGGGGCCCCCGCACCCGCCCGGCGACACGGCAGCAGCACGGACAGGGCAGATCGTAGAATTGTTTGGTTGGATAAGACGTTTGAGATCGAGTCCAACCGTACCCGTCCACTGCTAAACCTAAGCGCCTCATTTACACATCTTTTAAACACCTCCAGGGATAATGACTTCTCTGCGAAGCTTGTTGTAATGCTTCATCACTCCTTTGGCAAAGATTTTTTTCCTAATATCCAATCTAAACTTCCCCTGGTGAAACTTGAGGCCATTTCCTCTCATCCTATCACTTGTTATCTGGAAGAAGAGAACAGCACCCGCCTGGCTACAACCTCCTTTCGGGGAGCTGTAGGCAGTGATGTGGTATCCCCTCAGCCTCCTTTTCTCCAGGCTAAACAACCTCAGCTCCCTCAGCTGCTCCGCATAAGATTCATTCTCCAGCCCCTTCACCAGCTTTGTTGCCCTTCCCTGGACAATCTCCAGAGCCTCAATGTCCTTCTTGTATGGAGGGGCCCAAAACTGAACACATGATTTGAGGCACAGCCTCACCGATGTTGAGTATAGGGGAGAAACGCCTTCCCTGCTCCTACTGGCTACACCATTTCTGATACAAGCCAGGAAAAAGGGGTGCACTCCAGGGGTTAACAGCAAGGATCCTGCCAGCACCCTGCTGCTTCTCACCGTTGGAGGGAGCATGTTCCAGCCTGCACCAGTAGCCATCCCTTTGAAACACAGCACAGAGGGTGAAGTCATGGTGTGAAAATAGCTCTCCCGTACTCCTTATGTGGGCAAAGACCCACAGAATTGGAGATTGCTGCCATCCACACTGGTAATACTCTGACCCTTCTGTCCCTAGCAGCCCCAGGGGTCAAGGAGACCATCAAGAGCTAGGAGACCATCTTCTGCAAAAACGCTGTGTCTCCAAGTCCCAGGCAGGGTTTGATACAAAGCTTTCACCTCTATTTCATATAATTGTGAGTAATTATACACCAGAGGAACAAACAAACCAGTGACAGTGAGGGTAATGCAGCATTCCAGAGAGCTGAAAGTGTAATGACAGTGCNCCCCTCTTTTCTCCTTCCTCCACCCTCTTGTAGGGAAGAAACTCTTTAGGCGCCTCAGATAACCTGATAATGAGCTGGAAGCCCCGTTAAGCCCTGGAAATAACTTACTTTCGTCACCTATTGACTGTTTGGCTTAGTTTGGAACCGGTGTGGATTTTTCGGGTCTTTTCAAGAGAGCCGGTCAATGAAAAGCTAATCCAATATTTACAAAGTATAAGGGCAGTTCTCGGCGGTGTTTATTAAGGGGCCGGTGGGGAAAGGCTGCGGGGGAACCCGTTGGGGAGCTCCCGGCTGGAGCAGGGCAATATTTCAGGAAATGTTGCACTTGTGGCTTCCGAAACAAGATGCTCCCGGCATCGCCTCCCGTTATCCCCGCATCTGCAAATAAACCCCCGCAATCCCCACTCCTCCCAGCCAAGCGGCCCGCCGCTATCTCTCCTCGAAAAGGAAACAGTTTAAGGGTTTATTGCTTTCTGCAGCGGGAGGGATTGATTTGATGTAATCCCCCCTACACCCTCGACACCGCCGCTGGCCGCGGAGCGGGGCTGTCTGGCCGCGGGGAGGCAGCAGAGCCCCGCGCAGCCCGGCGGAGGGTGGGGCGGAGGCTCCCTGCCCCTCTGCGCTCCCCCGGTGCCGGGGAGGGGGGGACCCGGGGGACCCGAGGCGGTGGGTACCGGCCCCCGACACCCTCTCTCCCTCCCGTCTCCGCCGGGGTGCGGCCGCACGGCGGCGCTGCTGGATAAGGGACGCTCCGTCGGGGCCGCCTCCCCCCAACCCCCCGTGTTCCCGTTCCCGGGGGGTCCCGGCCAGGAGCCTGCTCACAGCGTCACACCGGGGAAAGGGGCCCCCGCACCCGCCCGGCGACACGGCAGCAGCACGGACAGGGCAGATCGTAGAATTGTTTGGTTGGATAAGACGTTTGAGATCGAGTCCAACCGTACCCGTCCACTGCTAAACCTAAGCGCCTCATTTACACATCTTTTAAACACCTCCAGGGATAATGACTTCTCTGCGAAGCTTGTTGTAATGCTTCATCACTCCTTTGGCAAAGATTTTTTTCCTAATATCCAATCTAAACTTCCCCTGGTGAAACTTGAGGCCATTTCCTCTCATCCTATCACTTGTTGTCTGGAAGAAGAGAACAGCACCCGCCTGGCTACAACCTCCTTTCGGGGAGCTGTAGGCAGTGATGTGGTATCCCCTCAGCCTCCTTTTCTCCAGGCTAAACAACCTCAGCTCCCTCAGCTGCTCCGCATAAGATTCATTCTCCAGCCCCTTCACCAGCTTTGTTGCCCTTCCCTGGACAATCTCCAGAGCCTCAATGTCCTTCTTGTATGGAGGGGCCCAAAACTGAACACATGATTTGAGGCACAGCCTCACCGATGTTGAGTATAGGGGAGAAATGCCTTCCCTGCTCCTACTGGCTACACCATTTCTGATACAAGCCAGGATAAAGGGGTGCACTCCAGGGGTTAACAGCAAGGATCCTGCCAGCACCCTGCTGCTTCTCACCGTTGGAGGGAGCATGTTCCAGCCTGCACCAGTAGCCATCCCTTTGAAACACAGCACAGAGGGTGAAGTCATGGTGTGAAAATAGCTCTCCCGTACTCCTTATGTGGGCAAAGACCCACAGAATTGGAGATTGCTGCCATCCACACTGGTAATACTCTGACCCTTCTGTCCCTAGCAGCCCCAGGGGTCAAGGAGACCATCAAGAGCTAGGAGACCATCTTCTGCAAAAACGCTGTGTCTCCAAGTCCCAGGCAGGGTTTGATACAAAGCTTTCACCTCTATTTCATATAATTGTGAGTAATTATACACCAGAGGAACAAACAAACCAGTGACAGTGAGGGTAATGCAGCATTCCAGAGAGCTGAAAGTGTAATGACAGTGCATACAGCTTCCCTCCCAGACCTCCATCTCTTCTCCCCCCACATGAAGTTGGGGTGCTGGCAGCCACGGGAATGCCTGCAGCTGCCTTGCTGCTTTTGAATGCACTGGAGGCACAAGCAGCTCACACACTCAAAGGGAGTGAGGAATCTAAGCATGGCAGGGAGATGCTCAAAGACTTCCATCTTTTTGAATGATCCAACTCAAAGTGCTTTGGGAAAAGCCAGATAAACAGTAGCCTCCAGCTCCCCTGGCTATGCCTTTATTGAGTCTCCCCCTCCCCCAGCAGATAGCTCAACACACTCTTCAAGAGCTACAGATATGCTCAGCTGAGCTTTTTTCTTCTTCTCTACTATTTGGCTGGTTGTGCTAGCCAAAAGCCACGTTTTGTGTCAAAACCAAGAGTGCAATCTATGGTTTTGTTTCCACTTTGGCACCTGAAGGTATCTGAGCATCAGGTTAAAGCTCATAAAAAGCAAGTTAGAACACTTAGCAGCAAAAAAATCCAATTTGGAAAAGTATCGGTTCTCATTCCCAAGAGCAGTTCTGCATGCCCACCCTCTTTACAGTGACCTCCCTGGGCCAACCCCATTAGGAAACGCTTCAGGAGAAACAGATACAGCCCTTACTTAAGTAAACCAGGAGAATAAAGGCCTGGCACTGCTCACCTCTGCACTGCCCTGCTGGGACAAGGCCAGGATTGCACTGCCGTTCTTTCAGGGGTGCAGCAAATCCAGAGATCTCCATTTCTTCCTTAGGAGATAAACCATTTCCAGCCTCAGAAAGGTCTGTTTTTCTTCTCGGGCTTATCCATTCTGTGCTTATTTGTCACAGGGTGATGCATCAGTAAATTTTGCATTTAATTCAGTAAACAGCAAGACTTTCACTCAGCAGATTCACCATCCACCAATAACAAATTTGCTGATTTTTACAAAACAACTGTTGACTGATGATATTTTTTTTGATAATAGGCCAGAAATTCCGTCCCTGCGTTTTTTGTTTGTTTTTGTTTGGTTGGTTGTTGTTGTTTTGGGTTTTTTAAATATACACATATATGTAAGAACATCTAGAAACAAACACAATAGTGACTGCTAGCTCAGGATACTGCAACGAAGACCTCACTAGCCAGATGCCCCTCAGAGGTGCACAAAGCCACAGTCCTTACCACACACAGCTCTGATCCCACCTTGCACAGCCAGGACTATGGCTTTGCTGAGAAGCTGGCCCAGCAGACATTCACCTGGGCTGACACTTGAACATTTCTTCATCTGCCCCTCCTGAGTGCTCAGACCTTACCTGAAGGGTGACTGTTACCCTATATCCCAACACAAAAGGCTTCAGAGGCAGCTTCCAGTACCAGCTCACTGCCTCAGGTTTCTTCAAGTTCCCCACACCAGCTGGCCCAGGGGGTTGGACAGGAGAGACCTCTCTTTTTGCCCCACCCGTGATCCTTCCAGCTAGCAGCTTCCCCTCTTCCCTCCCTTGCTGGCCATACCCATGTCTGGGACAGGTTGGTTCCCCAAAAAACGTTTGAATGACCAGCAGTCTCAGAGATCCTGGGGTGTTCCAATTGCAAAGGTCAAGTGTTTAGTTGGAAAATGAAGGATTAAGCTTGAAAAGTGGCTTATATCTTGGGTGCAGCATCCTTCCCTCCTGCAGGCTCCTAGGCTGAAACATTACTCCACAGTACTCTGCAAGCCTGTCCCATAGATAAAAAATGAGCATCAACTTGCAGTATCCTCTCGAGGTGCCATAGGACCACACTGGCATGCAAATACAACAACAAATTCTTTAAAAGACATTTTACACATCAGGCAAAAATAATTTTAAACATTTTAATGTTTAACATATTTTATTGTTATACACAGATACGATTGAGGTCCATGTAATAGGCCCTAGTTCCACTTACATATTTGGGATTTAACTCCTGGAAATCTTGTCAATGCTATCAACAGAAACCATTCAAAATGTGATGTAAAATCCAAGAGCCCAGAGAAACTTGCCTTGAACTGTTGCAGATTCACTTAAACAGAGCCCCTTGATTTTGCATAGAGATCTGCTGTATTTCATGGGATTTAGCACCATTTAAGGGAGAAAGCTATTCACAAGATAAAAACTGCAAGCAAAGCTGCTCAGAATAAATTGTGTAAAATCATATTATCACCACCACAGCTCAGTTTGGTCAAAGAGGCTGAACTATTTCAACAATTTAAGGAAAGAACATTTGAAAAAAAACAGTCTATGTCTATTCTGATTTTTATTTTCTAGTGCAAAGAACACAAACCAAAAGTATACAAATCTAACTCTGAGAAAAAAACTTACAAAGAATTAGTGCACTTTAACATACCAAACCCCACTCTGAGCACATGGAACATACAGGGGTAGTTTGGAGGACTTAAAGCACAGCATCTTTTTAGCATTTAAGGCTGCATCTGTACTAGTAAACTAAGGAGAGCTGGTGATCATTCCTTTGAATAGCGTGCTCTACAGCACCAGTCTGCCAAGAGAATCCCTGCCTCTTCCTAGGGTTTCTGGAGCATCATTTCAGTGCCATCCCTGAGGTCATAGCAGGGGCTGTCCCCTCCAGCCCTCTGGAGCCTTCTGCTCTGCAGTCGCACTGCTGATGTGAGTATTGACCAAGATTGATCGAGACACGTAAGTTGCACAGGACACCCTGGTGCAGGAAAGCTTCTCTCTGCCCTTGACCTTTGGGATGCATTGTACACATCAGGAAAGAGTCTTTTGTAGGAAAAGAGTTCACCTCCTGTTGCCAAAGACTTAAAAAAAAAAAAAGAATACACCTTGGAAAACTTTCCCAGTGGTGGAGCCTTGCAACTATTTTTTTCCTTCCTCTTCAGTTAAAGTTGTCCTGCAAAAGTCTGAAAGCCACTAACTCCTCCAAAAGATTAAAATACACATGATTTGTTACCTAAGAATAGACCAAATAATTAATCTTCTATATACTTCTGATAAAAGTGGCCTTACATCTCTAATATCCTCTATCCAAGGCTGAGCCTAGTCTTCATTCTCTGCCACACAGTGGAGAAAGACTTGGTAGCATATCTCACAGAGTAAAAAGAACCCCTGAGCCTCTTTGCTGCCATTGTGACCTGCCCTGCTCTAGCCCAGCAAGCAAGACAGGTGCAGTGCAGTGTTGTTCCCAGGAAAGCAGCATCAGATAAGGAAGCTCACATCCTGCAGTGGCCATTGGGTTTGAGTATTCCTCTTCCTCCTCTTTACATTTCTGTTTCCATAATTGTTCCAATGGTTCAAATGGTGCAGCTTTCCTTCCACAACCTAAACACAAGCAGAAATACGGTCAGTTCAGAAAATATGGCAAGAATCATTCTGAAACATATGCTTTCAAATAAAGCTACAGCAAAGCAGCCCCTGCGTGTTTTATTTCAGATATATTCACACAAGCCAGTAACAGCCACAAGAACCTAGTTAAGAGCATATTGTACTCCCTTGGACAGAACCAGGTGTAAATCTCAGCCCATGGAGTGACCCTAGAAGACCCATTTATACACAAATGACTTCAAACCTGACCTTATTTTGCCTGAGAAATTATACGAGACATTATGTTTGCTGAGATGTATGCAGAGCCCACCATGCACGTTGTATATCTGCAGATTTTTTGAATTCCCACACTGCTGCCTCCCAGGTGGAAAGAGATGGAGGCTGTGAGTCAGATGCATCACCTTGGCAGGGGAATTACTGGCAATTTTAGAGGTTGCCACAGAGCTCAGATCAAGGGAATATCAAACCAGTTCTTCCCCTCTTGCACTTTGCTTACCCTTGCATGCCAGGTAACCACATCTTCAGCATCTTCCAGTAAATGGTTAGAGATGTTAGTGGCAAACCCTGGCTCTAAAAACTAACCCAAGTTTTGCAGATCTGCTTCCTTCAGCCTGTCTCTGGGGCACAAGTAACAGCCTGTAGAAAAGAGGACATTGGCTAGCACTGCTGCCTCAGCCTGCATCGCCACGATCAAACTCACATCACTAGCAGCAGTCCGAAGCCCTTGGAGAGCCAATCACACCTTCCCAGGTAGGAGGTGGGAAAGGCCATTCTCAAACTACCAAATGGGCTAGGGGGAAAACAGTGCTGTGCATTTGTTGCCATCCACTCCACCCTCACAGATCCTTTGCTCCACCAATGCTGCTTTCACACACTCATCCATCATGACCACCACCAAACTAAATATGCATGCGCTTATATGTGCAACAAGCGTGAATTTACATGCACATTTAAGAAAGGCAAGAGAATTTGTGCTGGCAGTGCCAGGCATCTGATTAATTTGCTCCTGTCATAGGACCATTTCAGCCAGGATGAAAATACATGAGGTTCATGCAATTCTTAGTACCAGTTTTCAAAGACAAAAGCTTTAAAGGTCAAAAAAAACCCCAACCAAACTCACTCATGGCTTATGGGATGCTTTTTGAAGTAATGGACAAACACAGAACTTGCCTTCGATGGTCCCTTTCAGAGTTAGGTAACAGCTGGATGAAAATCTACTACAAAAGAGAATTCATTGTTATTGTTAGCAATGACTTTGGAAAACAGCCGTTTGCAACATTTTTCAGAAGTCTATTTGATCTGTTCCTCTCAAGTGAGGTCACTTAAAACTCCACATTGTACACAAAACAGCAACTGTACCACACTCATCTTTTTGTATGTTGGGCTCTCTAAATGTAAGTGTTTCAGAACAAGGAAAAAAAAAAAACTCAAAAACTTTGACCCAGAGACAACAAATACCAATGAAGCTGATTAGAAAAAGGACGGAAGGAGAAGCAAAGAAGATATGGTCGCCCAGTCTGTCCCAGCAGGCATCTGAACACTCTTGGTGCATTTTGTGCTGGGTACTGCCCATGTACAGTAACTATGACACCTCACCCCAATATAAAGGCTTGGCGAAAAATAAATCAATGAAGATAGATGGATCAAAACAATAATCTAAAACAACAGCAGAGTGGTGATATTGAAGTTATTTTGCAGTCCAGGACACTAAGGATTATTTTTTAATTCTTCTCCATTCCTCCTGAATCAAATGCTTTTGTGTTTGCAGCCTGCAAACAACAACTACCTGATCATTAAACTGCAGCCTCAGTGGTGTGTGGTCCAATTTGAGAGAAATTTGGTCTGTCCAAATTCAGTCTGGAACAAGTAGTGGCAAATCAGTGTTTTCCTTCTAGTACACATGATCACAACATCACAAGATTATGGTCTTCAGCTTAAGTGTACATTTTTCAGAAGGGATTTGAAGAAGGGAAGGGTTGTGGCAGTGGTATATCACCTCTGGGTGAATGCTTTGGCAAAAAGCATATGAACATCAGGCTCCATTTATACTGATATGTATGGGTTCATCACAGAACAAATTTCTTTCATCCATGGAAGAACTTTTTTTCCTGTGAGGGTGTTGAGGCACTGGCACAGGTTGCCCAGAGAAGTCATGGATGCCTCATCTCTGGAGGTGTTCAAGGCCAGATTGGATGAGGCTTTCAGCAATGTGATTCAGTTGAAGGTGACTCTGCCCACAGCAGGGGAGTTGGAACTGGGTGATCTTTAATGTCCCTTCCAACCCAAACCATTCTGTGATCCTATGATCTCCTGCTGATCCCAAGCCCACCAAAGTCTGAAGACACCTATTCACCTCATTAAGGAACGATTCTGGGTTTAGAAGACTTCGGAAAAAAATTTTTTCCTGTGAAGAAATATATCAACTCTTTGTTTAGCACGTTTCAAGCCAACTGGTCTGACATATATTCATTTTTTTACTACTGTTATCAAACCACTTATTTGTTTTTTCCATTCAGCTAAAACAATTGTTTGAGTAATTTAATAGGAACCTAGAAGTAATCACTGATAAACTTCATCCCCCTTTCAGCTCAAATGTTAAAAGAATCTTCACAGTAAACAAGATAAGACTGTTTTTCAATAATCAGTCCATTCTGTTTGGCTTAAACTGGAATTCTAGGGCTCTCTCTTCATTTGTAGCCATGCTTTGTATCCAGGTTAAGGATTTTAAAGTATGCTAAAGATAGGCTTTTGTTCTCTACATGTTTGCTTTTACCTCTCAGTTACTACCGAGGTCAGATCTTCAGCTAGTGGAAACCAGCATCTCTCCATTAGAGGTTGTGGGGTGTAACACTTCCCTCAGCTGCAAGCAAACTGCTATGAACATGCTCTCTTCTTCAAAATCTCCACAGGTCACAGCACTGGAGGAGCTCCTAGACAACTTTCTGTATAATTCATGACCACGTCCTGGAGTAAATACTGCTTTCTGCCCTCCCCCATGTGCCTTCAGTTATTGTGCTCCTTCAAAGGCCCAGACAAATAAAAGTTTGATGTTTATTTTATTTTAAGAATGACTATTTATCCATCTTTCCTATTCTACCTTTATCTTGTTTACTATTTCTTACAATAGCAAGAAGTCACAGCTAGGTAACCTCTTTCATTTCCGCCTTCTCCTTGGTAAGTAAGGATGTGTAGCCTTTGGTCGCGCTGCTTGCTCTAAGCTCAGCTATGCAATTTCAGTGTAAGGAAAATACACCACACTTTCTTCAATTCTTCAGATAAAGTGCTGACATCTGACCCTTGTTCACGTCTCCAGTTTTCCACTGGGTTTAATCTGCCTTCTTACCTTTAAATCATATTCACCATTTATAATGGACAGGACTCATTCACCAAATAAACTTCACCCTAGAGGGAGAATGTGCCTGGCCAGGGGCCAGCTTGGTGCTGGTGGTGGAGGTGACCAACCACCTGGCACACAGTGCACAGAAGAGCACAGTTCCACCATCACAGCTCTTGCTGACATCGTCATTATTTGTGTCTGTTTCATGTGAGATAAAATATTAATATCATTCAGAAACTGAGGCAAATGGGTCTTCACATCTTTGTGAAACAACAGTTTTGGAAATGTGATGGGCCTGGTTTTCAGTAGCACCATCAATAATGTTTAGGTCATCATATCTTCTGAAGAGACAGGCGGCCATGCAAAGCATGAGAAATAGTTTAGTCCCGAAGTCACCCTTTGTTCATACTATGGCTGCATCAGGTAAATGCAGAAAGTGACACCTACCCGGGTTTGGGGAGGTTCCTGTACCACCTCAGACAAAGAGAAGCAATGGCAAAGCAGACCAGGGCTTGGGTTCACCCTCAAGAGAGGGTGTTTTGGCTGTCACTACAGTGACATGACCATGGCTGTCACCATGTCTCTTGGCATTACAAGAACAGGATAAGCAACCTGCTCGTGATAAAGATTATCTGTGTATGTTTATCCCCCTCACCTGTGCCTATCTTCAAAACATTTTTATCTTAGCCTGCAGAACACATTAAAAAGCAATCAGGAAAAATAGCCCGCTCCTAGAAAAGAAACTTCTTAATCCTGCTGCAGAGAAGCATGACACTATACCATAACCCCTTGTCAGAAACATGAACAAAACATTTTTCCAGCTACTTCAAGAACTGGTAGCAGAGGGGGTGACCAACTCTACCAAGTGCTTTTTGTTCACATCAAATTATTCTGAGTTTGGGGGATGGAATGCAAATGTTCACTAGTGTTTTGACAGGATGCAGCCCACTGTGACTTCCAGACAGGCTGCACTACAGGTGTCAAAGACGTTGTGTCTCCTTAGCTTGGGTGCTTACGGACCACACAAGGGGATAGAGGATCCAGTCAGCAGTTTGTGTTGCCCTCTGAAACAGAGGTACTGGGGCTTCACGAGTTACTCAGATTGCGGACACATCCCTATGAGTGCGAGAGAGTCAGTTATTTACAGAACTTGGCTAGTCTGAGCAAGTATGCTTTTTAAATTTATTATAAACCTTTAATGGTGTCAGATTAGGGGAGATACCACATATGCTGTTCCATCAGCTCGTGCTACTGATCACCAGCAGGGACAGCAGTTAGCTGTGGGGACCTCTCATTGTACCCATGCAAACAGTTACGTTCCTAAGTATTCAGTTTCTACTTTCTTCAGCTTGATTTTAAAGGCAAACAACAGCTTTTCTAGTTTTCATCAATTATTCATTGGCCACTTCAGATAGCCATCAAATACATTATCAAATTAAATTAACATATCTTGAGTTTTGTAACTCAAGATTTCCTGTTTCAGCCCACAGGACGCCTGTTTCTGTTTGGGTTGCCACTTAATCATTGTATAATATTTGTTTTGGCTTCACTGCGTGTAAGAGATTTACACCATTCCATCTGGCTGCAGCATGTTAGTCATCAGAGGATAACAGCTACTCTTAACTCCTCTGTAGGCTGTGTTAGTGTGACACCGTGCTGCTTTATCAAGCTTTGGAAATTAACACCAGAACAGAGTAACTAAAGATACATATGTCTATGTAGTTTGCCACACTGCTTATCAACCTTATCAAACTTTAAAAAATAATACATGTCAGTTCAGTCTTCTCCTACCTCCTAAATTGCCAACACATGCAGGCACATGCTCTATGCAGCTCTCAGAGACGTAACTTGCAGTTATTGTTATCGTAGTTTTGCCTATGCCCCTCCAAAACCAAAATAGAAGATGTGGTATGAAACAAGATTTCAAGCTGAATTTCACAGAATCATAGAACAGTTTGGGTTAGAAGGGAACTTACTTAAGGGTCATCCAGTTCCAACCCCCCTGCCATGTGAGGTGGACACCTTCCACTGGACCAGGTTGCTCAAAACCTCATCCAACCTGGCCTTGAACACCTCCAGGTAGGTAGACAGGGCAGCTGCGATTTCTCTGGACCTGTGTCAGTGCCTCACCACCCTCACAGTAAGAAATGTCTTCCTATTATGTAATCTAAATCTCCCCTCTTCCAGCTGAAAACCATTCCTTGCACTTCTTGATAAAGAGCCCCTCGCCAGCTTTCCTGCAGATCCCCTGTAAGTACTGAAAGGCTGCTATAAAGTCTCTCCAGAGACTTCTCCAGGCTGAACAATCCCAACTCTCTCAGCCCATCCTCATATGGGAGGTGATTCAGCTCTCAGATAATCTTCATAGCCTCCTCTGGAATCGCTCATAACAGATCCCTGTCCTTCCTGTGCTGAGGACTCCAGAACTGAACACAGGACTCCAGGTGAGGTCTCACAGCGCAGAGGGGCAGAATTCCCTCCCTCACCCTGCTGGCCACACTTTTGATGTAGCCCAGGATACTGTTGGCTTTCTGGGCTGCAAGTGCACATCGCCAGCTCGTGTTCAGCTTCTCATCAGCCAACACCCCAAAGTCCTTCTCTTCAGGGTTGTTCTCAATCCACTCTCTACCCAGACTGTAATTGTGCTTGGAATTGCCCTGACCCAGGTGAAGGACCTTGCATTTGCCCTTCTTGAACTTCATGGAGGTTTGCACAGGCCCATCTCTCATGGCCCCTCTGGAAGGCATCCCTTCCCTCCAGCACGGCAAGACCACACAGCTTGGTGTCATCGGCAAACATGCTGAGGGTGAACTCAATCTCATGCTCCTTGTCTGCAGCAAAAATGTTAAACGACATAATCTACAATGACTTGCCTGTAATTGTTAAAAGAACTCTTAGGGGCCCTAAGATAAGGGTTCTATCATACTAGGTGTATGACACTCAAAGCAGTGCCTGCTATCTCAGTCTGAAGAAGAGCTTGACTTGAAATCCACTGGAATCAACAGAAAGGCTCAAATTGACTTCTTCATGAGACACTGAATCAGGCTCTCAAAGGAAGACAAGCCACAAATGACTGATAGATATAGGCTTCAGATTTATTGGCACTTGGAGATTTAACAGGGAGTTCTGAGAAGTTATAGATACAAACAAAAAAAAATCAACAATAAGACTCTACAACATAATCTGTAATTAAGTGTAAAAGAAGTGGAAGTAGCAGCAATTGCAGCACAAAGTACTTCTAATGGTACTCATTGCAGAACTGCTGTCAACATGTTAGGGTTACAAAGGATAAAAGCAGAGATATTCACACAACAGAGCTGCATTTGCAATGATTCAGTTATTGCAAAAGGTCTTCCCAGATGGGAAAAAAAATGATCAATGGGAACGTGCCTTCCTGTTAATCCTACCTGCAACTCTTGACCGATGCCCCGCAGCCAGTTCCTCAGCATGACTGCCTTACTACCAACACTCACCTGAGAGAGCCTTCCAAAGGCACCCTCAAGGTCATTCAAACCCAGTATGACATGAGGGTGAGGGGTGCATGTCCTTGTTTTTAGCAGAGCCATTTTCCCCATGTAACTCTCATCAGCAGATTCCAGCCATGGCTGTGACACAAGGGAGAGGACAGAGACACAGAGGCAATTTTAGCATGGTGTCCCTTCAAGCTAGTTCTCTTCTGACCAGAGGCAGCACTTACCATGTTTATGATATCATCACAGAGCACTTGTGGGATACTTTTGTCCACCACCACCAAAGCACATAATGTGACTGCAACTGACTTACTTGTGGCAGCACTCTAGTGTCACTTGAAGGCACCGTGTCACCCTCTCCTGTCACTGGCCAGAGAACCATAGTGTTTGCCACCGTGTCTGAAGTAGCATAAATGTAACTTCTCTTGAACTCATGCCATGGTAGCTTTGTAGGCAGGTTCCTCCTGCTGATCCCTGCAGCACAGTGATGGAGTACTTTGGATAGTATTTTCCTCCTAGCATTAGTTCTACCTTCCACCAAAGAGGTTCCTCAAATGTGAAGTCAAGCCTGGGACTTTGACTGCAGCCATCTGTAGAGGCTAGGACCCCTCCTTCTAGCAGATCAATGGCACCTTGCTGCAAGACAAAGATCTTAACTTTCTATGCAGCAAGTCAACCACCTCACATGCTGGAGTAGTCCAGCTTTTCCAAAGCCACAAGCTGGGAGACACTGTGCACCTGTCCACAGGCTATATACAGGCTCCCCTTCCTTTACTGTGTGATCTGTGGGGAGTTCAACAATTACTGGGCTCCAGTGGTTGGCAATCATGATTACACTTCTTTACCTGAACTCCCAGCAGGGGATCACGTGTCAGGAGTGTTGTACAACCTCACTGAAAGGAGTGTTCTACAACCTCACTAAAAGGAGGTTGTAGAGAGGAGGGAGCTGGCCTCTTCTCNGTTCTATGATTCTAGGAGGCTGCACCTACCCAAGCTGGTAAGCACACCCGTCAGCTTCATATGGACGGGTACTTGGCTTCTTCACCCATGTGAAGTCCATGTGAAGGCTTTGACAACTGCATTAGTCATTGTGTTGCAGAGATGTACACCTGATAAAAGGGAGAGAAAGTCAATCCATATCTGCCTAGTGGGTCAAGATCAGGGGTGGAACCAGCCTTCAAATAAGTGTGAAGTAGTAGTGGGGCAGGTGTCCCGGTGCTTTCTCTCATAGGCTCACCAACCTCAGGGGTTTTGCAAATCAGCCCTCGGGCAGGCATTGCATCTATGTGCAGACAGAATAGTTCCCAAGAAACCTCTTAACCCTGGTATTCTTGCCTGCATCCTTCTACCCAGCACTTCATTTCCTGGGGGAGGAAAAAGAGTAAATCTAAAACATTATTTTAAAGAATGGGAAGCAGATACCATCAGAAGACAATTGTCTGAGCTGAGTAACAGCTGAACAGGAGAAGCTTTTTTGCTCATTGAGTGGCATCTTGGGCACAATAGTTTACATTTTAGATAATTCAGAGTATCAACTGTGACAAAAGTAATTCAATGATACCATTTTCAGCTTTGAGCAGAATGGATCTTAATTGCCAAAGAGACATTTTCCTTCATATCTCTGGATCTATACTTCATGATTTTTGTACTTTGAGCCTCAGAAAATTGCAGCTCTCTCCTGATTAAGTGCTTAATTGTGGACAGTGCTTTTCAAAGTATTTTCAGAAGTTAGCTTAAGTTCCACTTCAGACACACACTGTTATCGACTTCTTTATCAACTTACAAAATTTCCCTGCATCAAATGCTTTCTGGAGTATACTTTGTGGGCCTTGATCACATCCCTGTTTCGCAGGAACTCAAGTGGAAAGTCACAGGCCTGAAGAGCTGGACAGCACTTGCTAGTCTGGACTTTGGCAAGACATTTTCCTACTTTACTTCAAGGTTTTTTCTCACCTGAAAGGGTCAGAGTGTCACTTCACCCCAAGAAATACAGGCAGAATTGGCACGCAGCTGTCTGCAATGCTGCCTGCCTGGTACCCACTGCAGAATTGCACCTTGCATTGACCCTTTCCCGCACAAAAAGTGTCAGCAGCTGAATCCCAGGTATTTAGCAGGATTTGCCAGGGAATCAAAGGAATTTATTATTTTAAATCAGGAAACATAAGCTAACACAGGATGTGCTGGACAGCAGCTAAAGCGCTGTAAGCGTTCCCGTAGTTTTAAGACCTTGCTCTAAATGAGGAAACATAAGAGCTAATCCCCTTTTTTTCCTCAACTCTGAAGGGGGTGATCAGTTAATACTGACAGTTCCTCATGGTGTGGGAGCTTTTGCACACTCTCTGTAAGCCAACTCTCCAGCTGCTGGCTCCTAAGACCTACATGGGCTCAGAATGCCCTTTGGAAAAAATATATGGATAGCCCCTTCACCTGAGATTCCCTCCCAACATAAATTAACTTCTTTTTGTAGGGTTTTCTGCTTCAGACTAATGGAAAAGGATAAGGACGATGGCATTCACCTCAGTATTAAAAGGTGCCACTCGCAGGGCTGCTTGCCTCCTGTAATACATAACAGTCCTGCAGTCCCACTTTCAGTGTGACAGTCCTGATGCAGCCAAGGATGATTAAGCATACAGGAGAGTGGCCCAAAAAAGCAAAATCTAGTTAGCACCAGCCTTTCAGGATGATATCCTAAACACCAGCTGGACGACAGTAGGTCAATGAGTTGCAGTGACATTGTTCCTATGGTTTGATGCTGCAGATGTCCTCCTCCCACAGTGAGGTCACAGCCACTTACCAAACAGCACCCACTATACACCAGGTTGCATCAACAAGCACTAACACGGGATCCCTTTGACAGGACCTAATCATTGCTGTGCATCAGTAGATGTACAACAACTCACAACTTTATCCTTGCCTCTTAAAAGACTGTGGGAAAGTGCTGACAGAGTTAAAATTTCTGACTTCACAGCTCTAGGAAATTAAACATGATCTTTGAATTATTCTCTAGAAACCTTGCATTACGCCTCCACATTTCAGTATCACATTTTAAAACTTCGATTGTGTATTGTACCTCTGTGAATATCAAGTGTAGATTAATAGAATCATTTGGGTCAGAAGGGATCTTAAAGGTGATCCAGTTCCAACCCCAATGCCATAGGCAGGGACATCTTCCACTGGACCAGCACTGGTGTGAAGACTGGGAAATGTTGGTGTGAAACTCAGATCTCCAGTCTCGTAGTTGTCACAGCTATGTGGTAAAAATCCCATTGGCTGAAACACGTCATACCTTAAAAACAAAGAATATATCAGCATGGTTTAAAAATACTTATGTCCGGACAGGTGTATTACATATCAGCCCAGATCTTCACCTCTGGACACAGCAGTAATCACTTTACAACTGAGAGAAGTGAAAACAGCTCCTCATTTGCCCCCTGTAATTCACAGGAAACAGGACCTCTTTGGCAAAAGATCCACCACGAAAGCCAGTACTTGCATCTATTTCAAACAGTATGAAGTCTGTCAGCTTTTTTGCTTTCAAGTAGGGTCAAAATTTCAAAGCTGTCAATGCATAGGAGTGCTCAGGAATGCACAAAAGGGTCAAGCCTTGCATGATCAGAACTTAAACCCTCATGAAGCTCAGGCCTGTGTCTCCTGTTTGCACAAGCAACAGCTGTAATTGCCAAGGTAAACCAAATGCTTGCCCATGCAAGTGGCCAGCAAGGACCAGTGACAGACTTTCTGCTTGTTTAGATGGACTTCGCCTCAGGAATTAAAATGCTATTACTAAGTAGAAATGTAGAAATGAAACATCTACTCACAGCCCAGGGTGAGGTGATGGAACACTGCAGCATAGGACTCTCACTGTAGTGATGGGCAGGTCTACCTGATCTCCACCTCAGAGGGACAAGCTACTTCATACCTCATGGCATCCTCCAATGGTTTCCTCCCAAGTAACAAGTGACAGGAACACAACAGCTGGGAATGATTCCAGTCTCTCCACACAATTAATTGTCTTCTCTCTATCTTACCTGAATTTATAAGAAGATCTTTAGAGGTTTAATGACTTCCCTGAACTGTGGTTTTGAATTTATAGGGTCAAAAAGCAGCTCCAGCTAAGATAAAGCCTTGCTCTGGGCACTCTGGTGTGTCTCAAGGGGCTCAGTTCCACTGTATAGTTCTGAAAAGTTTTCCATCCATTAGATGTCACAAATGGAGTTAACTAGACCTTAGCAACATGGTCAGACATGAAGTCTTGAAAAGCCTCATCACTTCATGGACAATTAATTACACTCAAGCCAATTATCTCCTACTAGGGAGTGTTGTGCATCTCTTGTGCATCACTCAGAGTTCCCTAAAAAGTTTCCAGTTGTGGCAAAACTTGTGAGGTTTAAGTCTACAGAAGCACTGGATGACATTGTGTGTGGTGCCACCAGCCAATATTCAGACAATAGAGCTGCTAATGGTTAATATAATATTTTCATTTCATTGTACATGAGAAAAGATAATTACTTTCAGGGTTTAAGAACTGAATGTGTTGATCCAAATGTAATCTCTGTATTTTAGCATTTGATTACTACATTAGAAATGGAAATGTCAATGGGCTGTAGTAACCCAAGTTATGAGAAGGAGGAAAAAAAGATATATTACTTAAATTCCAGTACAGAGGGGAGAGCAGAAGCAAACAAGAGGCTTGTAACTTTTGTTAATTATTCTGAACAGCATTTCAGGAGCTAAGAGCTTTTCTTTTTCCCAAATGATCCTGTTGCTACACGCACAACAAGCGAAGGACAGGAGAGTGCAACCAGAAGGCGGAACTGCCGATCACTTCCATTTCTTGATCACCCAAAACAGAGATATGAAGACCTGAATGGCTCATCTTCCACAGTGAGGAAGATCCATGTTTCATAGCCACTTAGTGACAGTGTAGCTGTAGGCACCTACTCAATTGTCATAAGTTAATATGGGAATCAAAAAATACACTCTTTGAGATCAAGGTCTGATCAATGCTTCAATCAACACTCCCTGTGGGCTCAAAGACTGAAGATACTTTGTTGCTTTTGTGCTTCCATTCCTTATCCTTTTTTTTTCTTTTTTATTTTTTTCCTACAATTCAGTTGGCATCTTGCTCTGGCATCTTCTTTCATCTTCAAAAACCCAGATGGGCTTGTATTGTCCCTCTTATCCTAAACCCACTCTAATGAATCTGGCATGCAAAGAATTTTCTTTACACTCCAGCCCAATTCAATGTGAACACAGTGCAGAGTCTAACCATCAGCCCCAACAGGGCAGAGCTCTGTTAGCTGGTTTAGAAATGAAGCATTGTCCTCCAGGAGGAGATCCCTATTCTGAACTTTTTGCTAAAAGCATCTAACACAAACTGGAAGACAAGACTGTGTGTAATATTTAATAACAAGAGTATGTTGCCAAGAATTGATTCGAATTGTTATGATTTGCTGTTGAACCAGCTATTGCCTTGATTTCTTGGCAAAGTTCAAGTTTACAGCAGACTGATTAGTCCCACTAACATTCCTGAAGCACCTGCCGTTGTATGAAATTTTATTAAATTGCCAGTATCAACGGCTGTTCAAAGTTTCTGTGCCTTATTGCAATTGATGACAGCAAAATAAGGAAATAAAGGAAGGGGAAGGGAAGGGAACTCTGTTTGTTAGGGTTTTTTCTTTTCCCTTTTCAATAAAATGTCAACTCTATTATATAGATGTCAACTCCATTACTGTAATGCTTCTCCTGTAACCTCAACATGTAACTATCTGCTAATAAAACAACTTTCTCAAAGGGAGTGCTGAGGGCAAGCATACCTGCTGTAGGTTTCAATCTGGTTAAGAAAATGTCTGTTTATCCCTGTAGACACAAATACCATTTTCATTATTCTGTTTTCTTGGTTGTCTTTGTTACTTCTCATCCAAGGGAGCCTGCTTTGGTCACAAATCTGTTCTTGTTATAAAAGAAGCAAGAAAATACAAAGATTAATGACCAGCATGTCAGTAGGGCTATAAAGAAGCTGCACTAGACAGCAGCAAAGAAGGGAGAATTAGAGAAACAGCTGCCTCAGAGTCTTGCTCCAGGTAGGAGACCCTCAATGGGCTGCCAAAACCTCTGGGGGCTTTTTTGGGGGTCAAATGGCTCCCAAAAAATCTGCCAAATATATCTTACACTTTATCAAAAGAAGTGCAATCAGCAGGTAAAGAGGTGACTCTGCCCCTCTACTCTGCTCTCAAGGGCTCACCTGGAGTCCTGTGTTCAGTTCTGGAGTCCTCAGCACAGGAAGGACATGGATCTGTTGGAGCAAGTCCAGAGGAGGCCACAAAGATGATCCAAGGGCTGTAGCACCTGCCATACAAGGGCAGGCTGGAGAGTTGAGGTTGTTCAGCCTGGAGAAGAGAAGGTTCCAAGGAGATGTTATGGTGGCCTTCTAGTACTGAAAGGAAACTCCAGGAAAGTCGGGGAGGGGCTCTTTATCAGGGAGTGCAGGGATAGGATGAGGGGTAATACTTTTAAGTTGAAAAAGGGGAGATCAAGAGGAGATCTTAGGAAGAATTTTTTTCCTGTGAGGGTGGTGAGGCACTGGCTCAAGTTGCCCAGAGAAATTGTGGCTGCCCCATCTCTGGAGGTGTTCAAGGCCAGGCTGGATGAGGCTTTGAGTAACCTGATCCAGTGGAAGGTGTCTCTATCCCGTGGCAGGGCAGTTGGAACAGGATGATCTTTAAGGTCCCTTCCAACCCAAACCTTTCTATGATTCTATGAAAGCATGGGTAACCCTGCAGGCAGGATGCACAATAACTATCAGCCCATGAGCACTTTCAGCCATGTCAGAAAATCCCTCAAGGGTCTTAGAGTTGTGTGTGTTCATGAGGTCAGGATACATCTGGGGAGAGAAGACCTGTGCATGAAACCAGGGATTGTTTGTAAGCACCATTCCCTCACTGTTCCTGTTTTAGAAATTCTATTTTTAAATAAACAAAACCACAGACAGGGAAGACCCTCACCCTTTCCCAGGCAATAGTCTGGGAAATTGCCTCCTGTGATCTCAGGGTTGTTGGCTGTGCACATCAATATGGAGACAAAAAGATGAGTACATATTTAAAAAAGAATAAAGAAATCCATTCCAGAACAGGAGTTGTTTAGATAATTGATTTCCCATGGACTTACAAGCACTAAATAACACTCACTAAGCTACATCTCTGAGATAACCTTTTCCTTCAAATCTCTCTTCCAAAGGATTGGCCTTTGACAGAGGCATCTTTCAAAGTGCAAATCTAGTAAGCTTTAAGCCAGCTCATAGGTAAGACCTTTCTGAAAGAACATGATGATGATTCCTCAAGCAATTATTTTTTCTTAGTATCCTTTGCATAGAGAGAGCTAATTAACTGCCTGCCAGGTTCTGCAGATTCACAGTGAAAAATGAAGTAGTACAAATGTCATAATTAATTAGCAGTTTAATGCTTGAATGAACATAGCAAAGGTGCTATAAATATTCAAGCAAAAGGACCTCCACACCAGTGTGCACTTGCTGTGCAATCCTGCCCAGAGAGGATATTGGAGATTTCGTATGCTAGGGACGACACAGCGAGATCACCATCTCCTTGCAGTAAGCTCAGCTGGAATCATAGAAGAATGAGGAATAATCTGTCCTCTCCCAATTTTGTACTATTTCCATCTTCCCTCTGAGAAGCTGTGCACAGAAAGTTCATGCCAGGCAGTGATTGCCACTCCTTGGATTCCCTGAATCATCACAGGGCCTGCCCTGGTTAGGACCAGGACTTGGGCAGGTTTGCAGAGCCCAAAATGCTGCTGCTTCCCAGAGAGGTAAGGTCTGCCCCATTTTTTTTCTCTTCCTGCAATCCTGCCAACCGTATCCTGGGCTACATCAAAAGAAGTGTAACCAGCAGGTGGAGAGAAGGAATTCTGTCCCTCTACTCCACTCTCCTGAGACCTCACCTGGAGCCCTGCATTCAGTTCTGGAGTCTTCGGCACAGGAAGGACATGGATCAGTAACAGCAAGTCCAGAGGAGGCCACAAAGATCTGAGGACTGGGTCACCTCCCATACGAGGACAAGCTGAGAGAGTTAGGGTTACTCTGCATGGACAAGAGAAGGCTCTGGAGAGACCTTAGAGCAGCCTTCTAGTAGTGAAAGGTGCTACAGGAAAGGAAAAGAAGGGCTTTTTATCAGGGTGTGCAGAGATAAGATGGGGGGTAACAGTTTTAAGCTGGAAGAGGGGAGATTTAGATGAGATCTTAGGAAGAAATATTTTCCTGTGAGGGTGGTGAGGCACTGCACAGGTTGGCAGTGGATGAAGTTGTGGATGCCCCATCCCTGGAGGTGTTTCAGGGCTTTGAGCAGCCTGATCCAGTGGAAGGTGCCCTGCCCACGGCAGGGGGCTTGGAACTGGGTGATCTTCAAGGTCCTTTCCAATCCAAACCATTCTATGATTCTATGACATTTTGTTTCTGTATTTTTAGTGATCACAATGGTGACAGTGGACATCAGCCATTTTCTCAGGGCCTCTTTCAATGCAGTTCCCCCCTTGCATGAGACAAGTAGGAAGACACAGACTTTTTTTTTGCATTAGACCAGAAGCCTTCAAAAACCTTACATGGGGAGCAATCCCATTCTATAGATGGAAAAGAAACATAGCAGCACATGGCTACCAGCTTCACCTTGGATCAATGCAAATGGTAGGCTTCAGACCTGGGTCAAATCCAGTGCCTTGCACAAGACATTCAATGTGAATAAAAAAAAAAATTAAAAATCACCAGGCCTGGCTCTTTTTGCTTTTGGCAAGAGCAAAACCCCAAGAAACCTCTGAGAAGACACTCAGCCCTACCCTTGCACCATGAGCAGGTATGACCAGCCCTTGCAGGCACCAGGGAGAATTCTCACCCATATTTGGAGTCCAGCACAGGACAATCATGCATGGGATATCTCTATCTGCCATGGACTTTGGACCAGTCCTCATAAGCCTACAAGGCACAATGGAGCAGCTCAGGCAAAGTTTCCACCCTGAATGGTCCAAGGGCTTTGGAGCAGAGCAGGTTCCTGCAGAGAAAAAAGTCAAACCAAAAAAAAAAAAACCAAAATGAGAGAGGGGATCTCAGAGGTGTCCGTGGCTTCTTTCACATGTGGTGCCCAGGCACCCACAGCTCCCTTCTCTTTCCCATCCACCCGTGGCAGATCTTCAGGGGTACAGAGTAAACAAATAAACGAAGCCTCTCTGCCAGTCACCCATCTCCAGAGCATTCCCGGCAGTGGTACCATCAGCTCTGCTTTGCTGATCATAGAAGATAATGCTGATTTTTAAGCCTGTTTGGTTTTTTTTTAAATGCCACTCTTGCTTTGCAGACTGCAACTCCATGGTGACAAGCACCATCGGGAAACCTGTGACACTCACAGGTCAGAGCCTGCACAGCACATGTGGTAGCAAGGGAAGAAAACAATGAACTAGAGCAGTAACCCAGGGTATGAAAAAAAGAATAGCCTTGAGGATGAGAAAACACACAGCAAAGAAGAGAAGGTCCTTAACTTAAGTTTCTTCTTTTTTTAACCTAATGAAATCTTTTATTAACACAATCTGGAAGAGGCCAGCACCTCTTAAACATCTGCTTGGATGCTTTGTTCAAGTACCAAACTTCTCTTTCCTTCACTGCCACTGTTTTAACATGCCTGGCCTGTCAATGACATATTTCAGCACTTCAAAAATATGAAGCTTTTACACTCTCATCTTCCCCCAAAGTGCTGCCTCCTGCAGGTGAGAGAGCAGTGAAATAATGGCTTGGTTGTGCTCATCAGTCATTATGTTACCACACACTGTGGGGTTCAGCCTGTGAACCCAAACTCCTCAGGATGCAGCAGCCCACTCCAGAAAAAGGGGGATCATCAGCAGAGCAGTCACCAGCCTGCAGCCTTCTGAACCCCAAAGGTAAATTCCATGAGAAACAGCTTTGGATCTAGACAAAGGTGCCTATAGTAATGAGGATTTTTATGGAGGGAATCTGGAAGATGACTTTCCAGAGTGCTTTTTACCACCACTTGCTCATTTGGGAGAAGAACTAGTCCCTCTCCAGGTTTGTATCACTCACCTTGCAGCAGGGGAGGTTTAGATTGGATATTAGGAGAAATTTCTTTACTGATATAATGGTGAATCACGGGAACAGGCTGCCCAGGGAAGGGGTGGAATCTCCACCCCTACCTGGCACTTCATAACATGGTTTAATAGGTGTGGTGGTGTTGGGCTAATGGTTGGATTTGGAGGTCTTTTCCAATCTTAATGATTCCATGATTCTATAAAACCAGTTCAGCCAACTTCTCCTGACTCAATCTTGACCTGTGCTGTTATTTCCAGCCCCAGTTGTTTGCTGCACCACTCTGCTCTCCTGGATTCAGATCATCTCCAATGAGGCTGTCTCACAAACTTACATAAGCATTGAGAGCCATAAGATGCTAAACTCCAGACTCACTAGGTATCTAAATCAGATTTAGAGAGTGTATGGATGCTCTGAGTGCATTGGAGTGGCCCAGCAACCCAAGATGCCAGTCTGAAGTGTGCCTTTGATTTTTCACTGGGGTTTATGGTCCTTCATAAGGTCTGAAAAAAACCACTTGTATCACAAATAGTCTAACAGCTGGAACAACTCCACGCAGGCACAGGGTAGTGTAATGGGAAACCTCCCTCTGCACAAAAGGGCAGAGAAATGAGTCTCCCTTTCCAACCTAAAGGCTCCCTTGCACTCCAGCACCAGTCACCCCTTCCGAGCCAGCACAGCTCTGCTCAGTCCATGTGAGAACATTTGGACCCAAACTCAGTTCAGTTAATTAATATCAAGCTTTGCCTCTTGATTCCTGATAGCCAACACTAAGTCATTTTACATGCACTGGCTTCCCTTGGTGTAATTAAATTAAAAGAAAAAGCTCAGACATGATTTCTTTAAAAAAATCTTTCTGGTGGTTCCACTATCCCCTTCTGATTTCTAAAGAATTTGTTCTTTTATTCTGCATATTCCAGTCCTGTAATGACAGGGAGCATAACCACTGGTAACTGCCCAAACCCAGCAACCCTAAGGAACTATAAACAGAAACTGGGGGGCAGCCATGTTGGAAGAGTTGACTGGGATGCCAGCACATCGCATGCAAGATTAGATGTCCTTTTGCAAGGTCTTGACTGGAGGTGAACAAGTGGCAGATCTGGCTGTCACATTACTGCTCCTGCAGGTCTCTCCTCTGCACCGGTGCTGCCCCACCTTGAGCACTGGGTGCAGTTTGGGCACCTCAGGATAAAAAGGATATAAACCTCCTGGAGAGTATCCAGAAGAGGACACAGAGCTGGTGAAGGGTTTAGAGGGGAAGCTGTACGAAAAGCAGCTGAAGCCACTTGGTCTGTTCAGCCTGGAGAAGAGGAGCCTGAGGGGAGACCTCAACAGAGTCTACAGCTTCCTCACAAGGGGAGGAGGAGGAGGAGTAGGCACTGAGCTCTCCACTCTGATGACCAATGATAGGACCCGAGGGAATGGCAGGAAGATGTGACAGGGGAGAGGATATTAGGAAAAAAGGTTTTCATCCAGAGCATAGTGGGGCACTGGAACAGCTCTCCAGAGAAGCAGTCACAGCACCAAGCCTGACAATATTCCAGAAGTGTTTGGACAACACCCTCAGACACATTGTGTGAATGTTGGAGCTGTTCTGTGCAGGGGCAGGAGTTGGACTTAATGATCCTTCTTGGGTCCCTTCCACCTCAGGACATTCTATGATGATTCTATGATGATTCCAGCAACAAAGCTCTGCCATGGCTTGTCTCCGGCTCCTTGTGCACCAGGAGACAAGCAAGAAAGCCCCAGAGCTGCCATGGAGGGTACCCTTGCTCCAGGGTAAACACTCACTGAGGGAGGGAAGAGAAAGGACCATATTTATGTCTTTTTACTCATTGCTTTAGGTAGTCAGTGATGACTCTATCATAATCCACACCTCCCAAAAGAGCCAAATACCTGTTGTCACTGGAGAAGCAGCCCCACCTCACATACCCACGCTGCCCCATAGAAATGGCCGTGTCCTCCTTTCCCAGGAGGGACAAGAAGGACCTGCTCCTGAGCTCCCCTTCACTTTGTCAGACCAGCCAAGGTGAACAGTCCCTTCACAGAGAATTGGCTGGGGGATAAAGATCCTTAAAGACCAGTTTCACAGTTCAGTGTCTCTTAACAGCAAGATTCCCATCTGCTAAAATGAAGCCTCATGGACCAGATTCCCCCACTCTCCACATCCTTGGGAAACAACCTGCTTCCCAGCTTCCATGGCAGTGGGAGTCAAAACAGATGATCTTTAAGGTCCCTTCCAAGCCAAACCATTCTATGATTTCCCCATGCTCCAGCCTGTGCCAAGTCTTGCACCCACACTGCTCATCAGACACACTCCTACACCATGGAGCTTGCACAGAAACTCTGCCTCCAAAACTCTTCCACCCAGTCTCATCCTCTTCCATCAAGATTTGGTTTCTCACCCCACTGATTGCCAATCAGCTCTGCTCAGCTTCCCGGAGCCAGGGCACTGAGTATCATGGAATAATAGAATAGTTTGGGTTGCAAGGAACCTTAAAGCCCATCCAGTTCCAATCCCCCTACCATGGGCAGGGACATCTCCCACTAGACCAGGCTGCCCAAGGCCCCATCCAACCTGGCCTTGATCACCTCCAGGGATGGGGCAGCCACAGCTTCCCTGGGCAACCTGTGCCAGTGCCTCACCACCCTCATAGTGAAGAAATTCCTCCTTATATCTAGTCTAAATCTGCCCCTCTCCAGTTTATGGCCATTGCCTCTAGTCCTATCACTACAAGCCTTTGTAAACAGTCCCTCCCCACCTTTCTCACAGGCCCCCTTAAGGTACTGGAAGGTCACTATAAGATCTCCTTGGAGCCCTCTCTTCTCCAGTCTGAACAACCCCAACTCTCTCAGCCTGAGTAACTATGGTTACTTCTAATTGTACAGGGAATATTATTCTGACTTCAAAGGTAATGAAGAGGATTCTTCAGGAAGGCTCTCTGCTTTGTGATTTCCTCATGCTGTACCTAAATCTAACCCTAAGAGCCACCCTGACCACGTATTGGCATAAGGATACCGACAAATGAAATCAGGAAATGTCATCAAATGACTTCAGATGTCTTTTTAATCTTTCTTCTTCTTTCCAAAGAAAACCCACTTGCTGCAAAATGCCTGTCTGTCATTTTGCATAGAGCCAACTGTTGATCTGAAGTCAACTTCAGAGGTTTACACTTGATATTAGGAAGAAATTTATGCTGAGGGTGCTGAAACACTGGCACAGGTTGCCCAGGGAGGTGGTAGACCTCCCAGCCCTGGAAACATTCAAAGTTAGGTTGGTTTTGGCTCTGAGCAACCTAATTTAGTTGATGTCCCTGTTCACTACAGGGGAGTTGGACTAGATGACCTCTATGGTCCCTTCCAATCCAAACCATTCCATGACTGTCAACCTACCATTCAGGCTGGGTACAGGCAGTCTTTGATTCTCCAATTCTCCCTAATAATATAGAACATTTTTTATAACTTGGTAAATAAACTGTTTGCAACACAGACTCCTGAGCATGCACAGGGACCAGTGTCTGAGGGTCTTCCTGCACTCCAGAAGAATTTGGCCTCCCAGAGGTAAAGCAACACACAGACATGAAACTCCCCTGCATATGAGGACTCGACAGCTACACCAGGCACCAGTACAAACACGAGGCCACAACTGCACAAACAAACAATGAATTCTGACCTGATAAAGAGTTCAGCTCTCTGGCCTGGGCACAGGAGAGGATGGACACAGGGAGACAAAAAGAACAGTGTTGAATTAGTACAATACTTAAGAAAGGGGGCCTAGGAGAAACACTGAGCCTGCTTCGACAGAGGGAAGAGGCTACATGGATTTGGGCAGCCTCCACATGAGCAGAAAGGTCCCTCCTGGGTGACAGAGCAAGACAGAAGAGGCATCATTAAAATTCACCCCAGCACCACAATAATATAATAGAGCCCCAGCATCCTGTGTGTGCATCTAATCAAGCTGCCAAGGAGCATGAAGATGTTTGATAATCCCCCTGCAGCATTACACATTGAGCCCAGGCCAGGTACCATGTGTGGACAGTCAAACAGGCACGTCCTGTGTGAAAGGGCTCCTCTTCCAAAGCCCAAGGTGATTACGAGCAACGTGCATCAGGAAGACATTTTAAACTGTGACAGAAAATAAACTAAGGAGTAACTCAGGAGCCCAGATTCTACTAGTGCTCAGTCACAGAGAAATCATGGAGCCTCACACTCTGCAGTGATGGGAAATGCCCGCCTCATTGTTCAATTCTACTAATTAAAAAGGAAAGGAAAACAATACGGAATAAAAGAACACTATATCAACAAAAAGAGAAGGGGATGCTGGCCAGAAGGCTGCTGTAAAGCACAAAGGAGCCAACCCTGGCACAAGCCCACTGCTAGCCAGCAGCGGCACAGGGTTCAGTGAACCTCGCAAAGAAAGCTCGGATGCCAAGTAAATATTTACGTTCTATTATTTGAGGAAAAGCTCAATGACAAGCCACTATCACACAGCATTGAAGAATTTTCTATTGCATCCATAACTAGGAAAATGTTAAAAGCAACTCTTGGATAGTTTGCTTAACCAGGAGAACTAATGTCCCCTGCCCCTGCCTCACAGGAGGCGGTTCTGCCACATCACTGCACACCACCACATTTTTCTTGCCAGAAAGTTTTCCCAGAAAGATCTGAGGACACAAGATATTTACCTGGGATCTCTGTAGCTGGGAACATCCCTAGGAGAAAAACGGACTTATACTCCCCACAGTTTCAGAAGCTGCTACGCAACCTCTGCTCCAGGAAAAGCAGAAGAGGGTTGCACCTCCACGGAAGCATCTTATCTGCCCACGGTTCTTAATAAACTTGTGTGTCTTCATGTGGGAATCAATCAAGGCTTCTAATAACAGCCCACATCTGTGCAAGCAGCAAGCTGCAGTGACTCATCCCTGCGGGCTGCCTGATCCATGGCAGGGCACGAACAGCTGGCAAGAAGTGCAAGAACTGGGATACGGGCTGGTATCTGTTAATGTGCAAAACATAAGGGACGGGTGGACAAGGCGCTGAGGGACATGGTTTAGTGGTTGGTAGAAATGGTTGGACTCAATGAGCAGGTGGATCTTTTCCAACCTGGTGATTCTATGATTCTATATTGGCGTGAACAATCCTGTTGTTATTTCGAGAGGAAAGCATGCTTAGTGAAGGTAACTGCTGATATGATCTAACCCAGCCCAAGGGATTCACTGAATACAGAATCAAGACTGAATGAAATCAATGTCATCCTTGTTAACAGGATCTGCAACTGATCTCAGGCAATAACTGCACCTACCGCCAACCTGTGGGGTGTTTCTGGAGGGGTCTTGTCCTGTTCAGCATTTTTTCCAGTATTTTGACAGAAAATCTGAAAGGATCACTAGTATTTTCAGCCACCCTTCAAATTAACAGCATGGTAAAAGGCTACAGGAAGCATTTACTTCCAAAAGGTGACCAGAGCCATGAAACACTCGACTGTGGTTGCACACCAGCCAAACACAGTATACGCATGCCTGGGCACAAAAGGCACAGGAGGGATGAACCCTTGTGGTCTCTCTTAAGGGCACAGCCAGAACCCACCCAGGTGATGGGATAGGCACTGCCTCAACCCATCAGGGAGGAGAGGGCAGGCACAGACAGACACATAAATATGCCCTTGGTCTGCAAGGCTGTGGCTCCTGGGAGCAGCAGGTGATGAGATGGAGAGCTGGGGGTTCGGGAGATGATTTCAGCCCAACACACAGTATCTGTGAGGCACTGCAGAGATCCTGCCTGCTGCGGGTGCTGGGGAAAGGGTGCAAAAGGTTCCTCAGGTAAAAAGCCCTAAGGAAAATATCCATCCAGCTGCTTTCAGGGAAAGATTTGAGAGGTTCAATATGTTCAATGTTTTTTTTACCCAAAAAGTGGCCTCAGGAAAACCTACAGTCATAAGGAAAAATCTTGTAAATGGTAACTGTCTGATGGTAATTGTCATCATGTAAGGAGAGGCAGGATAAAAGGAACCCTAAGGGGGAATAAATGTCAGGTGCAGTGAGAACAATACCTCCTCTTCCCTATAAGCCTGGCATTGACTTTATATAAGCAAAACCCGCAAATCTTTGACAACATCTCCTGCAGTGGCCGTACCCCCTGTGGTGGCACTGCCAGGCATTCCTGCTGGCAAGCACCGGTCCCCTTAGCAAACATCCCAGCCATTAATTCCTGCCCACAATTACTTTTTAAGTGCTTGATTTTCCATGGAAAGGGAGACACACTCCCATCCAGGCGCAGGCAGTGAGTACAACATCTGCAGCAGGAGCGGAGATCTCTTTATGCCACATAAATATCTTTCTTTCCCTGTGAACAGGCCATTTAGTGACACTTAAAACTACTAAATCTGGGGTTTATGTGGAAATGATTTTAGAGTGCACTGGAAACCCCAGGTTCCTTTTTCAATCTAACAACGTCTTTAGAAAGCAATTCTTTAAGCCTCCATTTCCAAGACCCTTTTAATCTCTGCAAATTATTGGTAAGAGCTGAATCAAGGCAAACTGCCATCAACTGTGATCACAGCACTGTAACTGGGCAATGAGCAACGATCGCTGATTATTTAGAAGAAACTATTGCTTTTAGGCAAGCTGCCACAGAAATAAATTAGCATTTATACTGGATTATTGAAAAATGCCCCCAAAAAAGGAATCAGCCTCTATCTATATGTCAATTGTGTCTTGCCAAGGTCGATATCTTTACTGTAATAAGCACAGTCTCAAATAGCAAGAACAACTTATGTGTGGAAATGAGCACCGTATGGCCAAAATATGTCATTATTATCAGAAAGACAAACTGATCTCTGAAATAACATCTGCAGTCCTGCAGCTTTAAATAAAGGTGACCTTCTGGGGAAGGTGTATCATCAAGAAGCTAGGAAAATAATTCAAAGAAATTAAAACCTAATAGTTTGACTTCTTGGTAGGTTCTTTCCTATCACTGTCAGCCTTATTGCGCCTGTTATGTCATTTAAAAAAAAATCTCCTTTTGAAACTACTTTTCTTGAAATCTATAGCTTGATCTTACCAGGTTATGGAAGGACATGGTCCATTTTTGCATGGCACTTCTAGGTAATGACTGATTAAGCTAGAAAATATATACTTTTTGTAAATAAGGATGACTTTAAGGGATTTGCTTGTGAAACATTTGCCATATCAACAGGATTTTTCAACACATTCTCACAAAATAAAACATCATCTCTCTGTCAGAAAATCTAGTTACTGAAGTTGAACTGGAACAAAGAGGTGTGTTGGTTTTCTCCTGGAGTAAAATAGCAAAGGGAAAAATCACCTCAATGCTTCATTTCAATATTTGACTCTGGCTGTGCCAAAATGCTCTTTCAGAAAAGTTGCAATGCCCAGGGCAGGAAAGAATGAACACCTTCATTACAGTGTTATGCTTTCTACTAAAAAAAAAGTAATAATAATCACGCTAGTTGTGTGGGGAAAATTCTGGGGTGTTTTCAGTGCAAAACAAACATGAGGAATTTTGTCAGCTGCATTTCTTCTATCTCCCCCCAGGCTTTTGGTTTTGTAAGGGGTTGCAGGGAGGAGCAGCCTCTGCTGCCCCCAGGGAATGGGGAGAGTGGTGCCCCCGGGTCTCTGGAGGAGTCAGCAGGCAAGAGACAGAGTCAGTCCCTGCTATGTCCCCATGGACCCACCACAGACCTTGAGAGCCCATCACAGACCCATCACTGGTGAAACAACCCATGTTGCTCCTCATCCCAGGCTGTGGCTGTTGTGTTCAGGGTCATTTTCCTACCAGCTCACTCTTCCTGAGCTGTTCTCCTGACGGGCATTCCTGTTGGATTCCACCCCTTGTGCATGAGGTCCTCGGTTAAACACTGCAGTGTGTAAGCGGAGACTGCAGGCGGTGGAACCCTGCCCAGCACCCCAGTCCTTACAAACCACCACGTCTGTGCCAGATCCTGAAGACCCAGGTGATACCTGCCAGGCTCATGTGCATGGGGTCAGTCCTACTCAGCCCTTCACCTTATTTCTGTCCAGCTTGTTATCAGAGCATCCGCGAGGCCCCAGTGAGATCCCAAACCTCCTCCGTGCTACAGTGGTTTACAGGGAATTGCTCCTGGGACACCAGGAGCTCCCTCTCCCCTCCCCAGAGAGGCGCAGGAACATCGCTCTCTGCCCCTCCTGTCCAATCTCCATCCATCCACCTCCCGGGGGTCTGACCTGTATGGAGATGGGGCTGCTGTACATTCTTCGGTTTGCCGAGCCGCGGGGCTGTTCCACCACGGGGCTGAATTAGGGTCCCACTACCTCTTCCTGCCTGGATGTGGGTGCTCGGGCCTGATCTCCATTCACGGGGGTGATGCCACCTCTCCTGACAACAAAGGAGCACCCCTAAATCTGAGAACAGTGTTTCCATCAGCTCCAAAACAAACAGAAAACTCTCCTCAAGAAGAAAAAAAATAAAATCCCCAAACCCAAGTATAAATATCAGCCTTTTGAGGAAGACTCTGGCAAAGTAAGAGCTGAGCTCAGATTGCGATAGCGGCACGGAGCGTGTGCTGCTGGTGACTGGAGATGCCCAGGCTGGTGGGCACATGCAGCGGGGGCTCTGCTGCAGGACCTGCCCCACAGGGCGAGTGGGCACAGCTGTGCCCTCCCCAGGTCTCCCCTGGGGGTCCCCTCCAAACACAGCGGCCGGGAGCAGCGAGAGGGGTGGCAGCAGCCCCCAGCTCTGCTCCCAGTGGCGGACAGTGATGGAGAGGGTTATAAATGGGTTTGTGAAGTGGGGAAGCAGGTGCAGGGAAAAATAATGCAGGTGTCAGGCATTGTGCCTGAACTGTGGGAAAACTGCAACAGAATAAAGTGTTGCAGGTAAAACTGCGGGGAGTGGGAGTTTTGGAGGGATGAACCGCAAGAGCTGTAGCGCACACAGAGGTCTGAATGTGTTTAACTGCTGCCCTGCACCGGGGGTCTTCAGAGTTTCGGGGGGAAGCACAGGCTTTAAGAAGCAGAACTGTCCCCTCTGATATCTTACGCTTCACATTTCTTCAATAACCATCCCAGAGCTGGAGGTGATTTGCCCAGCGGCTCTTACCAAAGGGATCAGGGAGAGGAAGGGATGTGAAGGGTCCCAAGGTGCGGGACATCCCTGTCTTCCCCAAACGGGGCTCAGCCCCTCCAGGAGCGGGGCAGGGGCAGGGCAGCAGCGCCGGGGGAGCCCTCGGGGAATGCGAGCACCGGGCGGCAGTTTCAGGGGACGCATTAACGGCGTTTGTGCGGGATCGGCTCGCTGCTGCGGGGCTCGCTCACAAATAGCGGGGCAGAGGTGGAGGACACGGATCCGCGCCGGGACGCGAGGAGCGAGCATCCCACCCGTCCCGTCCCGTCCCCGCACGGGCGAGGGGGAACTCGGCCGCCGGGGGTGGCTGCGCCCCATCCTCTCAGCCTGAAAAGGGCCTCGAAAGATCCGTCCCGGCCCTCTCCTGCCCGCCGGGATCGGGAGGGGACAGGCAGGAGAAGCGCCGCCCGCTGCCCCCCGACGGGCTCCGGCTCCCACCGCGGGAGCTCCCAGATCCACGGGAAGCGCGTCCCGCGTCATCCCCGCCCCGCGGCCGAGGGCAGGGGCAGCCCCCAGGGAGCATTTCGTTGTCGCAAAAAAAAACCACCGACGAACAAACGAACAACGACCGAAAACCCCCATCCTAAACCAAACCGCGAACGGAGCATCGTCCCGGAAAGGGCGCCCGGCGCCGCGCGGGTCCCGGCGGGAGCGGGACGGGGAGCGGCGGCCCCGAGGCTCCGTCCCCGAGGGGCCGGGGCCGGCCCCGCTGCCTTTTTCCCTGGCTCGGAGAGGGGAGAAACAAACCGGGAGAGGGATTTCCCCTGTTCCTGCCGTCGTGTCCGCGCCGTCGGGATGGGGCCTCGCCACCGCGGCTTGTTTTGCGGGGGACACACACACCCCCACGCATAAACATACGAATACACACGCAGATGGAGGTGCGGGGGACAGACAGGGAGGTGCGGGACATGAAAAAGGAGGCGCGGGACACCCACTCACACACACATGGATGTGCAGGACACACATACGGAGATGCAGGACACGAACAAGGAGGTGTGGGACACGCACACGAGGTGCGGGACACGCGCACACACACACACGGAGGTGCGGGGCACACACATACACACACAGATGGAGGTGCGGGACACGAACAAGGAGATGCGGNCCCGCCGCCACCGCCGCTCTCCCCCGCCGGGCCCGCTCGGCTCCGCCCCCCCGTGTCTGGCGTAAACCCGGCGCCGGGCTAAAAGAAACGGCGAGCTACCGGCGCCCGGGGCTGGTGGCTCGCCGGTGCCGGCGGCAGCGCCCGGCGCGGNGGGACACCCGCTCACACACACATGGATGTGCAGGACACACATACGGAGATGCAGGACACGAACAAGGAGGTGCGGGACACGCACACGAGGTGCGGGACACGCGCACACACACACACGGAGGTGCGGGGCACACACATACACACACAGATAGAGGTGCGGGACACGAACAAGGAGGTGCGGGACACGCACAGAGATGTGGGACATGCACACACACACACGGAGGTGCGGGACGCGCACACGAGGTGCGGGACACTCACTCACACGCTCTGCGGAGCGGGCAGGTACTTACGGTCTCGGCCCGCGGGGCCGTGTCGGGGCCGTGTCGGCTCGGATTCGCTCGGTCTGTGTCCCGGGGCTTAAGAGGCGTCCGGCGGGCGCAGGACAATGGCCGGGAGNGCCCGTCCCGTCCCGTCCCTCCCCGCCGCGCCATGTCGCTGAGCCCCAAGCACACGACGCCCTTCTCGGTCACCGACATTCTCAGCCCGATGGAGGAGAGCTACAAGAAGTTCGGCGGCATGGACGGGGCGGGCGCTTTGGGAGCGCCTCTCGGGCCCTACCGGCAGCCGCCGGTGCCCGCCGGGGCCGCGGTGCCTCAGCACGTCGTGGCGGGACCCGCCGGGGCCGCCGCCTACCACGTGCCGCACGGCGTCTCGCAGTTCCCGCACGGAGCCGTCGGGGGCTACTGCAACGGCGGGCTGGGCAACGTGGGCGAGCTGCCCGCCTACCCCGAGGGGATGCGGAGCGGCGCGGCGGCGGGAGGAGGCTGGTACGGGGCCGGCGGCGACCCCCGCTACTCCAGCAGTAAGTGCGGGCGCGGGGGGCGGAGGGTGCGGGGGGAGCCGTCTGGGCCGCGACGGGGCGTCCGCGAGCGCTGAGCCGCCCGTCCCGCTCAGTCTCCAGGTTCATGGGCCCGTCGGCGGGGATGAACGTGGCCGGGATGGGCGGTCTGAGCGGCATCGCCGAGGGCGCCAAGGCCATCGTGCCGCTCCACGCGGCCCCGCGGAGGAAGAGGAGGGTGCTCTTCTCCCAGGCGCAGGTCTACGAGCTGGAGCGGCGCTTCAAGCAGCAGAAATACCTGTCGGCGCCGGAGCGGGAGCACCTGGCCAGCCTGATCCACCTCACCCCGACCCAGGTGAAGATCTGGTTCCAGAACCACCGCTACAAGATGAAGCGCCAGGCCAAGGACAAGGCGGCCGCCCAGCAGCTGCACCCCGACGGCGGGGGCGGCCTGTGCCAGCAGCACTCCCCGCGCCGCGTCGCCGTGCCCGTGCTGGTGAAGGACGGCAAACCCTGCCCGCCGCCGGGCAGCGGCACCCCGGCCCCCGGG